>OY755175.1:12026445-12141182 GCA_963576735.1 Bedellia somnulentella | reverse complement strand
CTACCTTTTCAGATAGAATGCAAATGTTGGAAAACGCCTAACTATCACATAATTTAATGTTTTTTTTTTTTGACATGAATTCCTCATGTGGGGATTATAACTCATAAATAAAAGATGTTAATAAAGGAAAGAAGTAGTGTTTGCGTTTCCTACCTCCGAATTTTAACTAATTCGGATGGCCACTTGTCTACCTTTTCAGATAGAATGCAAATGTTGGAAACGCCTAACTATCACATAATTTAATGTTTTTTTTTTTTGACATGAATTCCTCATGTGGGGATTATAACTCATAAATAAAAGATGTTAATAAAGGAAAGAAAATTTTTTTTTTTTTCGACACTGGCGGGGTTCGAACCCCGCCAGTGTCGAAATTTTTCTTTCCTTTAATAACATCTTTTATTTATGAGTTATAATCCCCACATGAGGAATTCATGTCAAAAAAAAAAACATTAAATTATGTGATAGTTAGGCGTTTCCAACATTTGCATTCTATCTGAAAAGGTAGACAAGTGGCCGTCCGAATTAGTTAAAATTCGGAGGTAGGAAACGCAAACACTACTTGAACGTGTAAAAAAGAAACAAAGGATAGAGAAATTTCGCGCTGGATGCCAACTGACACTGTAGCTCAGTTGGCAGAGCGACGGGGGCGTATACCCGAAGGTCGCGGGTTCGAACCCCGCCAGTGTCGAAATTTTTCTTTCCTTTAATAACATCTTTTATTTATGAGATAAAAGCATTTGGTTGGACATGATATTCTCAAAAACTTTACTGAGAACTGGTAAAATAGAAATAGGCCTGTAATTGGTAAAGTCCTGACTGTCTCCTGATTTATGTAGTGGGATGAGCCTACTTAACTTCATACAGTCTGGAAATTCTCCTATATCTATACATTTGTTAAAAAGTATCTTTAAATGGGGAGCGAGTGTCGGATTCAACAGATCATCACTCACAGCCGAAGACCAAGGATGGCAACGCAGAGATGGGGCTCTTCCCACGGTGCGTGTTGGGCTGTGTAGATGTTTCGGTAGTTTCAATTCAAAATGAAAAGTCAAAGAGAATATGCACCTTGTTAAATGAACGATTTAAACCGCCTTCTTTGGGAGTTACTGACTCGCGACGAATACCGGCCAACGACACTCACGGACCATGCTACCACGCAGTATACATTTCCGGTACGGATAGTCTTGTGCTTGTAGTGTGATAATGTGTATATAAAGAGAGACTACTATATTAGCTGTATCAGCTTAAAAGGGCACTAACCTATTTCTTCCCGTGGGTGTTGGTAGGAGGCGACTAAGGCTGCGTCCCCAGTAGGCAAACTGTTAGCCGCCGACTAAGTTAGCGGCGTATCGGTTTAGTATGCCCTTCCATATATTTCAAATGGAGTGTTCACAGTTTGCTAGTTTTGCACTCACTGTACGCAGTTTGCAGCGTTACGCGCGCCGACTACCTTAGTGAGCGGCCGACTCCCACCAAAACTGGTTCCAGTCGGCGGCGGCGATTGGTTGTTCGCCGGGCGCAGTGACTCAATTATATAATTATTATAATTCAGTCGGTCGGCTAAACTCTTACAGTTTGCTTGCGACGCACGAAAATTGATTTGAGTCTGCAGCTGACTCAAATTTCAGTTCGCTGCAAATTTGCGGCTCACTCTGTCGGCGGCTAACAGTTTGCCTACTGGGGACGCAGCCTTACAGTCAGTTTGTTTTGAACACGGCCTTAGGGTTATGGCTTTTTATGGCGATGCGATTGGGGACGCATCATGGGATATAGGCAAAAAATTGTTAATTTTAATATAAATAATTATACTAAGAAACCATTAATGACTAAAAGTACCTTGATAGTACCTGAACATTCTAAAAAACGTCTAGCTATGTTACTAGCTAGTAATATTATTTACAATAATGTTATTAATTTGAATAACATAACAATTTCGACTGACTTGGATGCAGTTATTAGTAGTAGATGCAGGAGTGTCACTAATGAAACATATTTTTAATTCATGGGAAAACTCCTAGGATGCGTTAGATATATTTTGTGACCTCACAAAAGCATTTGATTGTGTAAAAAAGTAAATCGCGTTAATTAAACATAAATATTACGGTTTTGACGAGCAAGCACTGAAATTAATGGCATCATATCTTAATAAAAGAACTTTAAAGGTTGATATTAATGGAACTACGTCGGAAGGATCAGAAATATAGATGGGCGTTCCTAAAGGTTCTATACTTGGCCCATTACTGTTTCTGATTTACATTAATGATTTACCATTTATGGTACAAAAATATTCTGAGATAGTTATGTTTGCAGATGACACTTCTTTAATATTTAATGTAGCGAGATCTTCTACATCTCTTGACGATGTAAATAAAGCTATCCCACTGGTATTGCATTGGTTTACTGTAAATAACCTGGTTCTGAATGCCAAAAAAACTAAATGTATTAAATTTACTTTACCGAATGTTAGGCAAGTTGATGCCAATAATGTTATTGACAGTGTAAAAGTAGAATTAGTGAAAGAGACAAAATTCCTACGGATAATAATCGATTCTAAGTTGCAATGGGGACCTCATATACTAACACTTTCTAAAAGGCTGAGCTCAGCAGCGTATGTTGTGCGGAAATCTTACGGTATTTTATTATGGGGTAAAGCGGCTGATGTTCATAAAGTTTTCGTCTTACAAAAGCGAGCTATCCAATCTATCTACATGTTAAGGTCGAGGTATTCGTTGCGCGAAAAATTTAAAGATATTGGCATTTTAACTGTCCCTTGCCAATACATATTTGAGAATTTAATGTATGCCAAAAAGAATATAGGCCAATTTAGTAAAGTTAGTGATAGGCATACTGTTAACACTCGAAATAAGGAGAAACTTCACGTAACGAAGTGGAGACTTAATAAAGTAAGTAACTCCTTTATGGGACTATCCCTCAAAATGTTCAACAAACTTCCTTCTGACATATTGGAATTGCCTGTGGAATCTTTTAAAAAGGCAATTAAAGCCATGCTTTTTTAAACGACAAGGACCCAACGCGCACATGACCGTGTCCGTAAAGCTATAAATCTTCCCTCGTTATTCCTTGGAATAATTGTCTGGTGTGGATTTTTCTTCTCACGTTATGTGATTAGTTTTTTGTGATGGACAATTTATTTAATTATGTCAAACTAGCGTTTGGTTTGGTGGCATAGAAAATCGTTTACAAAGTAAAAACATGTTTATAAACTGAAATTGTACAAACCATATTTTGAAAAAAGGTGAATGTAAAGAGTTTCTTTGTTGCTTCTTCTCTTTACGAACACCTTCCGAAGCAACGGACTAATGATAAATTTAAAAAAATTGACGTTCAAAAAATTTTAGTTTTAACTAAATTTAGAAAAATAAACTTTTTGACTTTTTTTTTGGACTGTGGACAGCCTACTTAAGTTCTCGACCTTTTTTAGGGTTATCAGTCGTTGCCGAAACTTAACTAGTACAAATTCATGGTTTTACCACCTGAATATTGGTATCCGATGTTCCGTCACATTCCTACATACATTACATATACTCCATTAGTTCCCATTGGGGCAGGCTGAGACTATCGATCACCACTTTGTACGATCCTGGCAAATCAAATTCAATCTTAACTTTTCTATACTTAATAAACTAATATTGTCCTTTGTTTCATGACCTTTGCATTTAGAAATATAACAATTTTTCGATTTTAGGCAAATGGGAAGAAGCTGATCAAAATATAAGGCAACTGGCTTCCTCAAGTAGATGGGAAAGTCAATTGCTTAAAGCGGAAATGTTTCTTTTAAGAGAAAACCCCACTGAATCGTTGGAAGCTCTAAATGATATCTTGGACAACTGTAAAACAGAAGACGACAGTTTACACTTCATGGCTCTTAGATTGAAAGCTATGTTACTGAAATCTCAAGTGTTCCAACTATTTGGAGCTCAAGGAATGAATAATACGAATGTATTGCTACTGAACGAAGTATTGTCGAACGCAAAGAAGTATCACCTATATTATTTAGCTGCCACTGCGGAAATGCATATAGCCAATGTGCAACTCCATATGGGCAATACCAAGAGTGCTTTGGATTTGGTGCGAAAAGTTTTGCCCACCATTCTAGCTCATGGGGGTGCTTATGACATGGCTCGAGGTATTTTAACATTATCATTTGTATATCTTAATTTTAAAGCAGACAAGAAAGTTTCTGTATAAATGTATTAAGCACAACTAGTGTATTATAAAGAAATTTGTCAAATAATAAGACACTACGTTTTTAACCCATTTTTTCCATTACTAATTTCGACAAGCACATCATGGAATGCATGTTTATTAGGCGTATGTATGGTTAATGTGTATATGAATGTTCTAAAGACAAGTTACTGTAATTAAAGATAACGCTTAGTGAGTAGACCTCGCATGAAGTAAACTGAAGGTTTGGCGGTGCTGGAAGTTGATGGATCGTGATACATGATATCTAATAGTGCAAAAGTTGTTAAGATATTTGGGAGCGATTAATATCTAGTTGTGAAAGTCTATTGATGGAAATGGTACACTGTCGGCTATTTTTTCATTTAAATATATATTTTGGATTCTTAGCTAAATAATTTTATTTTCAGCATTGTTGCTATATACGAAATGCAGAGTGGCGACTGCCCCAGAGACCGGTGAGGTGCGAACTCAAGTATTACAATCATGCTGCGCCAATTTGGAAGCAGTCAAGAAAAACTTTCTCAAAATTGGTGCACAAAACAGATTATTAGAAACATGGTATTTGCAAGTAAGTATTTTAAAGAATCTTTAATAACCTCTGGATGTACTGTTAGACCGCTCTCTACAGCGGACTCACTCGCACCTATCAGCGTCTCACTCATATTCATACATCGCGGTATGTAAATGTTTTCCGAGCTAAGCATAAATACAAATTATAAATTGGTACACAGCAGGGTGTACGGTGTACTGGCCAGTATAAAACTTTCAGACTTGTTTTATGCTAAGGTATTAGGCCCACACCTTTGTCCATACACATATACGTACAGTTCTCGATTGAATAATGCGCATGCAGATCTTTGGTCGTTCTCGTATTCCGGAAAAACCCGAATAAGTGAATCGTAAGCTCCCTAAACGACGCACTTGCATTTTGCAACTAGTCTTAACAAAAACAATTCGGGCGGGCGGTGGCTGTCGCCGGGCAGTCAAAGGTCCGTCAATCGTTTTTATTTACATATATATTTGGTGACCGCATGTGCTCTCTCTGTGTGGAATTATATAGAGCTGCTATCATATACCCTTATTGGGTTTGTTTTCAAATGTGAGTTTAGTTTTAACTTTTACCCCCGACTTTTGTATTAGGCTTGTCACAGATCTGCTCCTAAACGGTTGATCCGATCACAGCCAAATTTTGCACGATGGTTCAAGACATCAAGGACAAGATTTCTAAGGTATCTGGATTTTAAATGTAAGCAATCGATTTCAGGCTACTATGAGCGTTGCAAAAAATATCATTTCGTCCCACTCGATGTTAGACGTAACATTTCAGATATCTGTAACTTGGCTAAGATAGCAAATGGTTCGGTTAATTGTCCTGAGTTACTGTCCAAGGTACAGCTGCGTACAAATCCGATGGCATTACGTCAGCGGTCTTTATTACATGTGCCTCAGGCCAGAACCAACTACAGGCAGAATTCATTTATAATACGAGTTTCTAGGGAATATAATGAAATTCAAAATGATTTCGACATATTTAACTCCAGCATTTCAGCAATTAAGCGATTACTTACCAATTCATTTTTTCAAAACATTTAAGTTAATTATTTTTATATTTTTCTTATTTAGCAATAATTAATTTAGTTTTTAGTGTTGTTACCGTGATTTCTATTGTTCTCAGTCTGTTATTTGAATTTTCTTTTAGTCTGTAAGTTGTTGTTTTCTAGTTTTTATTGTTATAGGTGGAGATTTTTAATTGGCATTGCACTGTTTACTTTATTGTTTAGTTAATGTATACGCTGTAAATCTTCCAAATAAAATAAAATAAAATAAAATAAATAAATAACAAGGTTTTAACAGTACTATACAATTTTCGAAGTAAAGAACAAAGATTGTAGCATATTCGCAACCGTGTGGATATCCTCGCATTTTGGACTTATCGAACATCACGAAAATCGACATGGAATCATCAGATCAAATTCAGTAACTGATAAATTATGACATGCACTTAACCACTCTATGTAAATAGTGTCTACCGACGCTCGGGGAACACGATCGTTGCCGAATAGTGACGAAGATCTCATGCGCATTATTAATTTTGGAGAACTGTATACGTAGCTATTTTAATTATTTGAACTTGACAATCGCTCGGTGTAAGAAATATGTACTTTACTTTGTTATAAGTACTCAATATGGGTGTGAATATTGATCTCAAACTTTCACGCCGTATATCCCCGAAGGTGTTGGCAGAGGTACTAATACTTCTGAACATCACGTGACATTGACACCTGGCTATCGCTACTGTCTCTTTCTTACTGTCACATGACTAAGTACAACCACGTATAACTTTGCCATATTTTCATTCACCGTTAATAACCATGATAAATTAACCACACATATGACTTTAGAAAAGACATATTGTTGTGGGCCCGACCCGGGATTTGAACCCTAATCGTCAGCACGATAAGCAGTGTTCTACCCAGTGAGCTAGTACGGCTGCATATTGTTAATTATGATATTACTTTCAGGCGCAGTTATACAATGAAATAGGAAACATCGGTGCAAGAAATCAATGTGCTTGGATGTACAGACAACTAGAAACACAGAATTCGATCGACCAGTCAAATGCGTTGCTTTTATTATATTAGGAAAATACATGTTAATATTTATTTTGTAAGTAATGTTATACTATAGACAAGCGAACAACTAAGTTTACTAACTGCAGTGCAGGGAACTGTTCGACGTCCGCTATCCTAGGAAAGTGGATCTAAATTAAATATTGTTTTACATCTATTATGTTAATCCCACTTACTAATATACTCACAACATACATATTACCCACTATAAATCCCGAAAAAGGTGTTGCCGTGTCATATCTGGGTAGGGGAAAGATTTTAACATAAAATATCTTCATCCAAATTGCCTAAAAATCACTTAAGAAGTACCAAACCCCCAAGTCATCAAAACGTATTACTTATATGATTTCAGTTATGCACGTTGACTGCCTCAGTGGTCTCGCGGTTAAGCGCTTTTCTTTTCAAGTACAGAGGTCTCGGGTTCGATCCCCGGGGGGTGGTAACCTTACAAATATAATTTGTAAGATTTAACTCAGTTTGGTAGGATATTGCTGGCTTGAATCACCTGATTATCCGAAAATTAAGATGATGCCGTGCTTCGGAGGGCACGTTAAGCCGTCGTTTCCGGCTACTATTACGGTAGTAGTCGTTAGTCTGCCATCCCGCAATTGGCCAGCGTGGTGGACTATGGCCAAATCGTCCTATATAGGGTAGGCTCGAGCCCCTTGGTGGGGACATATATGGGCTTTGATGATGATATGATTTCAGGGTCAAGGATAATGATAAGCAAACGATTGTGTTTTATTTTATACAAGAATTGAGCAATGATTACGAGGTTGTTAGCTTGTCTGTGTATATCACATAGTCTTAAATCTAAGGATTGTAATAAATAAGTATGTTTTTGTAAACAGTGTTTTATTCAGTATTAAAAAGATACTAAAATCCAGCTTTTTGGGTATAACTAATAAATCTTATCATTTAGAAGCGCTTTTTGTACAATTTCAGACATGGTCTGTTTTATATCCCTACATAATACTTCCGCTACCAAGACCTTCGTTTCTGGTTGTTTATCCGACATGACATAGGCTCCTTCTCCCATTATGTGTGAATCATTCCAGCAGTGTCCCAGAGCCGCCTGCGACTCGCATATTCTGCCTAATTGCAATAACAAAGATGTGATATCTTCAATAAGCGGCGGGAAAGCTGTACATATTCTCACGAGAGATTTCAGCACTGGTTGAAATAATTCGAGCCTCAAATCACTGGGCAGTACTGATAATAGTGTTGATAGTGTATTTACGCAAAGGCGGGCTATGGATAATGCTTTAGGTAAAGCATATTGGATTGATAAGTGTGAAATCAAGTCAACAGCAAACACTTGTTTTTCAAGAGAAGCTTGACTTAATAGTTCTGGTATGAAATCTAAACAGATATGCATAGATGGTATTCCTTGTACAGTGATTGGTAATAACTCCATGGGGTATCCTTGGAAATGGACTAGCTTTGCAAGTGCTGGTTCCGATATAAATACTTGATGTAAAAACGAACATATTATGCTCCTCACTTCACGTAATGACCACATCAATTCTTTCTTCGAGAGATCTTCGGGTGTCTCCAAGCAGGCTTCTAACAGTATTTGAAGTGCTGCACTCTCTTGAGCAGCTACCAGCGCATTTTTCAGCTCTTCCCTCTCAGCATCAGACGTAAGCTGTCCACTTTTTTCTAGCATTGGTTTGTCTTGAAGATGTCTACTTAATTGACTTCTGGAAGCAGCCAAGCTTGCTTCAAGTATCCTCAGTATTATTTTCAAAATTGGGCCGCATCGGAAAACTCGAAGGTCACATCTGAGGACCTGCAAGGGATCCACTAAAACATTCTCCTGAGTAATTGTTACATTTTTAGTTATACCATCATTAATATCTAATAAAGCGTTGATAGTCATTATCCACAAACAGCGTGGCAATACTGTGTTAAGTCGTAGCCATACTTCACGATACAACTCTTGAATGTGTCGTGGCACTTCGTCGGCTAGTACACTACGTATTTGGCGAACGAATGTTTCCGCATGTGGCCAAATGTCGGTCGGAGTCTTGTTGAGCATAGCTTTGAGGATTTTCCCAGTCTTGTATGCGTTGGACTGAATATTTTGGAATGCATCATTGATTGTCGCTGCGGTAAGAGATATGTCAATATATTGCCGACTCGTGTCTCCAAAAATTTGATCATCCATCCAGTCGTCTACCAAAGATAGCTGCGGGAAATGGGTGGCCAGTAAACGTAGTAACGGACTAAACAGACCCCCATAGCTCATTTGATCTTTTTGTGCTTCGTGTAAGAGATATTTAATGGGTAATTCAGATAAAAATGAGGCAGAATAACTTTTGACTTTTCTTCCGTTTGCAAGAAGAGTGGCTGTGTTGGAAAGTCGGACATCTTCATAAAGTAACAAATAATATAGTAGGAGTAGCTGCGTTGCTAGAGTTGGTTTCTCAATGTTTATTTTGGTGATGACTTCATCTGATTCAGTTTCCATATGAATTATTGGCTTCTTTTGTACATCGAAATTGACACCAAAAATAGACTTCCGGAATACCTGTCTAATTTCTTCCTCAGTAATTGGTTTATTGAAAAACTCATTTACTACTTTATTATTGACAATCAAAATAGAGTTTACATAAACTTCTACGAGAGCTGGCATTACAGGATGAAGCGGTGCAGTACAGCTACAAATCTGTTGATAGATCCAGTTTTTGATGGGTACTTTGTGTTTGGAAAAGGCTCGAGATTTAAGCAGTTGATGAATACAATGAACCGGTAGATATCCTGGAACGTCACTGTTGAGGTTTACAGTTACTGGAACCTTTACTGCATGAGCCGTCACTACCTATAGACAGTAAAGTATTCATTTATAATTTTATATATTCTTCTTTATTGTTACATTTTTATACAAATGAAATTAATTATAGTACCTGTTCAGTGAAGATCTCCTGTGTAAAAGCTTGTTTGATTCTAGTAAGTCCGTTTGGCCTGACAGGAACTCTCATACCCAAAGTAGCGCATACCAGTTCTCCTACAGCTGTAAGCTGTCCAGAGTGAAAATGGATTGCAATCAGTAGCAACATTTCGCCGAAAGAAGCAGTTACTTCGGAATTGCTGGAACATTAACATTGTAATTATTAGCTTCTTATATAAAAGGAAAAATCTTTCATATCAGTCACATAATAATATAATGTATTACAGAAACTAGGCTAGGCTAATCAGAGTGCTATTGGTAATCATTTCACTTTTCATTTCAAATATAAATTTACCTTTCAAAGTAAGCCTCTTCCTTGACAAGCCATTGAACCCACTCTATTGCTTTCTTTTCGTGTTCTGGCGCAGCTGTAAAAAAAATGCAGAGTTTAGTAACAAAAAAGGCTTTAACATGCACATATCAGATGAGTTTATAATTGAACATAAAGTTCAAATGTTATTAGACAATTGTGGGAAAGCATTTCTGCTCATATTAAATGTTACATTTGTTATTTATCGTGCTGACATGAACTGATCGGTAGTTTAGTAGTTGTGGCATTTTATGTAGAATTAAATCGCCAATTAAGTTGTTGCATCGTGATCTATTATTTATTAAACATTGGTGCATTATTTTCTCAAATTCTGCATAACATTGCATGTTCCCTGCTGCCGTGGACGAGTGGCGCTCGCGGTACACGCATTGACTACTAGACATCTGTTCCCGAATTTTGCTGGAAACATTAGCCCTCGTCACACGTGATATTTTCTTTGACCGCGTCACTCTATTTCAGTCGATATATTTACGAATCATGGAGTCTGAAGATAGCCTTCTTGCTCTGACGATTATCAGTACTCCTCTATCAATAAAAGTGACCAGTCATCACTCCACCCACCCTCTTTCACCGCCATGATTGTTGCACATGTGAACGAAACGAACGATCGTCCGCGGCTAGGCGGCGGGACAAATCTCGGATCGAACCGCGCACGAGTTGTAACACGCGACCCGGAGCAGTTTGTGCGCGCGAGGCGTCCAAATCGTGAGTATTGTTACAGAGTAAGTTACCTTGCATGTTACACTGCAGCAATGTGCACGTCAAATTCTTGCATTGCATGTTGCATGGCACCAATGTGGGTATACTTTTACATGACTCGTGATTTTGAAAATATTTACAAAGATATGGCTCAGCAGCTTAAATTCAGCTTTTTTGAAATTAATTTTTGTTATGAATTAATAACATAGAACAACATACCTATTAGGGAAGGACAAGCCATTATGATGCACAGACTCAAAGATACAAATCGTACACCAGCTGGAGAAGGAGGTGGCTTCTGAGTCACTAACTTCATTAATCCTGCCACTTCATCATCTTGAAACTTTATTCCTGCTATGCCTCGTAAAGCGCAATACAGTCTCAATAGGGCTGAAGCTTCGACTCCTGCAGTAGCATCTTTCAATCTGTTTAACAATTCTTGTCTTAATTTGACAAGAGCAGAATGCCCATCACCTTTACCTCTTTTGTGAGAGTTACGTAAAAATGTCGCAAACCACGTTCTTGTTGTTTGATCTGGCCCAAGCAATAGGCCTGACATGTAGGGAATCTGTAAAAAAATTATGAGCAAGCATATAAGTTACAGATTATAATTAATTAGCATATTAGTTACTGGTCAAAATTTAGATTCGAAGAAAACCTTTTATTTTTAAAGCATTTTCAAACTAAAAAAAAGAGTTTGAAGTACTTCGTAAAATTAGTCATACCTTACAGATGAGCTTAAATATTTTAGCAACTTACCAAATCATCAAGATGATAGGCCAGAGTAAGATTTACAATAAGTGCAGGTAAACGTGAAGCTGTGGCTGCTTTAGCTCTTATTGAAGCTGCAATTGGTGGAAATGTTGCACATAATGTAGTCAGTGCAGCTCCTCGGAGGCCAAAATCTTCAGTGCGTTCAGCATTTAGCACAAGTGATTCAGACACTGTAACAAGTTAAGCTTTAGTATTCTCAACTAAATTGTGAAGTTACTATTGATTTGGATTTGCAAAACGGGCCAGATGTACCTATTGAAGAAGCATAGATTTGAATTTTGCAATAAAAAATCTTGAGCTTATTATGTTCTTGACTACTTAAGTGATAGTAGCCGGGACCAACTTGGAATCATCTTAATAGGTCTTCCAAATTAGGTTAAATTTTACAAATTAATTTGTGAGTTTACCCCCCAGGATTGAACGAGACCTCCATACATACTTGAAGCCAAGCACTTAACCGCGAGACCACAGAGGCAGTCATACTCAACATAGGGTATCACAATCCTGCACTTATATGACAATTCTAGTCAAAAATGAAAATTTCCTCCTGCATTTAGCAACCTATTAAGAGCATTATTTACACATGCTTGTACATGGCGAACCTATGCAATGGGCAAAGTAGGTATTTTGTGTTAGCAAATATAGCTATTTTATAGAAAATTTAATTAAATTACCTTCATGGAGAGTATCTGGCATATTTGCTACTAGCCAAGATATTATAGTGGGACCCCTATTGACATGTAGTAGAACTTCTACAATGTCAGTTATATTGAGTAGGTTGGGCAACTCTGCCAAGCTGATGCATACAACATCAGTGATTTCTTCAAGATACACATCATTATCAAATAATTCTGAAGGTTTTATTGAGCATTCATTGTTTGCATTTTTATTTTGGTTGTATTCAACCAATTGTGCTTGCATTTGTAGTATCTCTGACAGGACTAATCTAACTCTACGAGCAGAATCTGATTGTTCAAAGTCACTGGCTATACCATTAACAATGTCTTGGACTAAAAAACACTCAGTGCATTGGGACCCATTCTTTAGCCTGCAAATTAAAACACAAAATAAATTACATTAATTGTGCTAAATTTAACATACTGAATAACAAAATTATTTCAGTATTGTTGGACACCAAACTAACTCATGCTTTAAAGCTTTGCAGTGAAGTTTTGCCTTAGTAAAGTCATTCTTTGTTAAGGCGTTGTGAGAGGCAACTTAGGGTTTTGGTGCTTATCATACAATATTTTCACAACTAAACTTTTAAAAATTGGAGAGGAATTTCCAAAACAGGAAGGACTTTTGAATTCTGATTATCTGGCCTTTATAACTGCAGCCCACTGTCTGTAAGTATAGGTAGATGGTATACATAAAACAAATTACCTCATTTGTTGTTCCCTTTTAAGATCAACTTCCAAAGTGTGGAACTCAATAGAGAGAAGGGAAACGATGAAGTTTACTAAATCTATACCAGACAACAAAGTCAGAATATCTCTCTTGGCTTCAGCGCAGTACCGTGTTATATCTAGAGGCGATATTAAAGTCATACGGACTAAACATGGTAAAATTGGTCTTATTTCGTCCGTAGAACACTTCATTAATGTGGAGATATCCACATCTTTCAGCGCCTTGAATACATGGGGTTGCACTGGTTTTAAGAATTCGGGATCCATTTCTGCAGCGGTGTTTGAAGAATTTATCTTCAGTATTAGTTAACTTAAATTCATAGTTGTGGAGCTTAAGTTTTAAATTTATATTTATCTTATCTACAACAGCAAGCTAATAAATACCGCTAATACAAAACAAAATACAACCTCAACAACAAAATAAATTTCATTCAATTCAATACGATATCAATAACAGCCAATCAATCACTTCACTATCAATATCAGTTCACCGAAAAACCCTCAGACCTCAGACCAACTACCTATAGACTGATAACGCGCGCTTAAGAGGACCTTCCACGCGGCTCTGAACACCAGGCTCGGCACGCGCGGGACAGGCGTCGGGGTTTCCCCCATGGGCCAGCTTCGTCTCGGGGGGGAACGTCCCCCCCGGTCTTTGGGCACCTCCCCAGGCGATATAGGGGAGGGGTGGCTATCCCTATTGGGGATTAGCCACTAAGGAGGGTGAGGGAGGGTGAGGATACGCGTTACGCACCTCACCCTCGGGACTGACGTCGGGGCAGTCGGCGGTGGAAGGGGCGGTCCCCGGGGTCGCGTGTCTTGCGACTCCGGGGAGCGCGCGAGTTCCCGAGGCAGCGGTCGCCCGTCGGGCGGTCGTGCGTGTAGCGGGGCGATTCCGCGGAGGTGCTCGTGGCGGCAGTTGTCCGCCCGGTCGAACAGACGACGGGTCAACCCCACCACGAATTCCTCCACGGTCTCGACCCGGAGATCACGGTGGATCGTGCTATTACGCACGTACCGCCCGGCTTTCACAAATTGGCGGAGCACCATGTTCTGAACCCTCTGCAAGCGTTGCTTGTTCTGGGCTGAGAGTAGGCCATACCAGGCCGGCGCCGCGTACGTCAGGCGGGAGCGTATATACATTTTGTATATACGCAGTTTGGCTCGTAGCGGCAGGCCGGAGTCGAGCACCGGCCGTGGCAACCTATATGCCTCTCCGTTACACAATCGGTGTTGACACAAAAACAATTTTGCCTCGCTTGTGGTAATTTGGTAAGGCTTTTCTCATGCTTTCAATAACGACAAACATATAGTGTGAACATATATGGCAAATATCCTCAAATAATAAGTTTACAAATAGATAAATTATGAGCAAACAATAAACTAAAATGCAACACATTCCTACTAACAATGACTAATCAATAAATAGACAACAATCACCAGATTTTTGTGTTTTCTTCCCAACAAGTACCACCAAAATCTGTACCATAGCTACTCGGTGGGAATAAAAACGTAGTTTAATAATCATTCTAATAGGGTAATAGATCAATATTTTTTTTTAAATGAAACAACTCTTTAAATCAAATATTTATTATAATTTAATACACGTTACCTTAGTCAAATTCAACATAGTTTAAATCAACAATCAAAGTTACTGTCTTTTAAACAATATATTTTTTAATTAGTTTCCAAGGTCTGCCGCGCCGAGGGATGCATGGCCAGGGGTGAGCCTGGTCGCTAGCGTGCCGCCGTCCCGGAGCTTGGTGCACTCCGGGTACTAAATAACCTTACCTAGTCAAGCGGGGCTCTGGCTAGGTGGACAGTTTACTTCCCTTGCTTCTCGTGGGTCCAATATGTGTTCAAATTTTAGTAAACACGGACGCGGCGATGTAGCTCGTCACTCATCACGCCATGGTTGCTCACGGGGCGAAAAGTGGGCTAAAGAGACCCGCTTCAGTACGATGAATGTATGTGGAGGAATGTTTGAAAAATTAGATGAAGTATGTATGATTATGAATGAAAGAAAACTGGATTTTCTATGTGTAAATGAGACGAAGCGTAAGGGAAAGGAAGTTTCACAACTTGGCAACATTACAGCAATCTGGTCTGGAGTCGCTGACAGTGACCGAGCTAGCCAAGGAGTGGAACTTCTGATATCTGAAAGGATGACTCAGTGTATGAAAGATTACGAATGTGTGAGTCCAAGGCTCCTGTGGATTAAGGTGAAATTGGGACTAGTCCGATTGCGCATAATTTGCGTATACGCTCCGGACATGTCTAAATCCTTATCCGAGAGGGAGGAGTTTTGGAATCTGTTAGACGATGTTGTGAATGGGTGTGATCAGAATGAGAGACTTGTAATGTTAGGAGATTTTAATGGCTGGGTTGGTGTGTCACGCAACGGTTGCGAAAGAGTTTTAGGAAAGTTTGGTGATCAAAGGGTGAATGAGAATGGTGAGAAATTGATTGAGGTATGTTTGGAGAGGAATTGGATGAGAGACTAAGTTGCGTGGAGATGAAGGATGAAATGGAAATAGAAGAAGTATGGGATGTGCTCAAATCGACGATGGTTGAATGTGCGACGGAAGTATGTGGAGTGTGTAAAAGGTCAAATAGACCACCAACAAGTTGGTGGTATAAAGTTGTGAAAGAGGCGGTTGGAGATAAGAAGAAAGCGTGGTTAGATTTACTAGCGATTAAAGCTAGTAAACGGATGGATGCGAGTGTAACAACTCAGTTACTGACGATGTAGTGCAGAAAAGTGAAGATGAATATAAGAGAGTTAAGAATGAGGTAAAGAAGAAAATAGAAAAGAAAAAGCGGGATTTGCAAGAGTGGTGTGAGAGGAAACTTTCTGATAATTTCCGGAATAACCAAAAGTTATTCTGGAAGTATATCCGGAAAGAAAAGGGAGTTTCCCAAAACACGAGAGTGAGTGTAATAAGAGATGAACAGGGTGAATTGGCGACGGATGAAAGTAGCATGAAACGGGTATGGAAGAATTATTTTGAGGGACTGTTTGAGAAAGAGGATGCATCCATTTCTTCGCCAATCGACAGTAATGTTGATTGGAACGGGGAGATGGGTGAATTTAGTGACAGCGATATCAGTATGGAAGAAATAATGAAAGCAATGAAAAGTAAAATAAAACTCTGTGATGTATAAATGCACATGTCTTTCTTCTACTTATTTAATGTATTGTTTTTAGAATATAAGTAAATTAATTAAAAAGTATTTAAATAAAAAGCCGAGCTGACAGTCTAATAAAAACCTAAAAGGTTTTCAGACTGTCTGGCCAAGTGTTGTAAATATTTTTTTTAAAATAAACAGTGTTATTTTTTTATTTTTTTTAAGTATGAAATTAGGGAAGGCGGCATGGTATGATAGGATTACTATCGAAATGCTGAGGGCTGGTAAAGGGTTGGTGGCTTCTTGGTTGTACTTCCTTTTCCAAAAATGCTGGTCGAGTGGCAAAGTACCACGAGACTGGTGCAAGGCGGTGATTGTGCCTCTATATAAAGGAAAGGGGTCACACCAAGAGGCTAAAAACTACCGCGGCATCAGCTTACTCAGCATTGTTGGTAAATTGTATGCTAAGGTACTGATTGAAAGAGTGATGAATGTAACTGATGAGAAAATATGGGATGTGCAAGCGGGATTTAGGAAAGGAATGGGAACAAATCTTCTCTCTAAGGAGCATCACCGAAAAGTTCTTAGCTAAGAACCAAAAGGTGTATTGCTCCTTCATTGATTTAGAGAAGGCGTATGATAGGGTGGTAAGAAAGTGTTTATGGGAGGTGTTATCCAAGTTCGGTTTGGGGAGTCAACTTATACGTGCATTAGTATCACTCTATGAGGATTCTAGTGCATGTGTAAGAGTAAACGGGGAAAACACTGACTGGTTCGGAATCTCTAGGGGTGTCCGACAGGGATGTGTAGCTTCTCCGTGGCTCTTCAATTTGTTCATGGATGACTGTTTGACAGAGTTGCGTGAAAGTGATTATGGACTAAGAATGAGTGGATTCATCATTAAGTGCCTCTTGTATGCTGACGATCAAGTGCTACTTGCATCGTCGGCAGAAGAGTTGCAAGAGATGATGAATATTGCATGTGAGTCTTTTGTAAGAAAGGGAATGAGGGTGAATGTGGATAAGACCAAAACGATGGTTTTTGAGAGACAGGAAGATGTGACAGAATGCGTGATTGCGATTGATGGTAAGGATGTGGAACAGGTGAAGGAGTTTGTATATCTGGGAAGTTTGTTTACAAGGGATGGAAAATGTGATGAAGATATTGAAAGAAGAGTGAAAAAGGGTAATGCGGTAAATGGAGCAATGAATAGCCTAATGACCTGTCAATCGGTGTCTGAAAAGGCCCGAATGGCTGTGCATGATGCTGTTCTTGTTCCTACGCTTATGTATGGAAGCGAATGTTGGGTGTGGCAGAAGAAGCATGAGAGCAGAGTGAATGCAGTAGAGATGAGGTCCCTCAGAAAAATGTGTAATGTTAGATTATGTGACCGAGTGAGAAATAGTGTTATTCGTGAAAAGTGTGGTGTGAAAGATGATATTGTAAGAAAGATAGAAAAAGGAATGTTGATATGGTTTGGGCACATAGAGAGGATGGATGATAGAAAATTGGTAAAAGGGATCTATAGAGCTAGTGTGGATGGTAATGTTAGTAGAGGACGACCACGGAGAACAGACTTGGGCCAAATTGAGAGTGTGCTCAAAAAGGCTGGCGTCCGAAGTATGAAGAATAAAAGAGCATGTATGAAAAGATTGATGGATGTAAACGAAGCTAGATAGGTTTGTCAGGATCGTACGAAGTGGCGATCAATAGTCTCTGCCTACCCCAATGGGAACTAATGGCGTGAGTATATGTATGTATGTATGTATGTAGTTTTGAATACTTTCCTTGTTCATAGTAATTATCTTATTCACATGATGAATTCTTACTTCTATAGGATTATGGAGATTTTGAAGTGGGCAACACCGTTGTTTTTTGTTGTTGTAGGTAATGTCTAGAATTAAATAAAAAACACAGGTAAAACGTATAAATAACAGCATATCTTCTATTGTGAATCTAATAAGGTTCATAAACTGCAAATATGTTTCGAGTTTTCTTTGATACGCCACTGCGAAATGATTCATCTGAGGCTTTTTACTTGCTTCGATAACTGCAGCCCAAAACTTTTTATTTACCTATTTTTAAAGCACGATTACATAAACAAGGTCTCTGCCCTAAACAAGCTTACTTCCTACGAGTCCAAAATATAATTTGTTTCACGTATTTGCACAATATGATCTAAAATCGATGAAGTAAACAAAGCGTTTATTATTTCTTTAACATCGAAAAACGGGTTACACCGTAAGGGACAAAAAATCACAGTACTAGCTCTTTCTATCTTTAAGAGTTTTATAATTAGCTATCCTTTTCTTGCTCGTCGTGACATATCAACAACGACCAAATCAAACTTATCAAATAGTACTGATTGTCAAGATTGTCGTAGACCTTTTTATCTCTTGCTTTGCTTTAGAGTTGTAAAGAACTCTAGTCTTATGAGTCCTAAATTTTAGGCTCAGCTGACGAATTGCACAGCTCGACTCGTTACAACAACTCCCCCAGACTAGAACACTTAAGACTACATAGAGACTCGAGCGCAACATGGCGCTCAGGTCTTGATTCAAGCTCGAGGCGTTTCACGCGAAGAGTCGAGTTCAAGTTCCTTTCCATTTTGAGTTCCTTTATAAATAACTAGGGAATAAAATATAAGTAGGAATAAAATAATATAGGAAGTCGCGGGAAATAGCTAGTGTCAAATAATCTTTCCTATTAAAATAAAAGAGGTAAATATAAGAAAAATATTTTACTCATCCTGAAACATGATTCTGAACATAAATAAATCACATTAAGTACCTAATTACTTAATATACCAATATATTTTATTATATAAACGTTTAATCAAAAAAGTCTAACCATGATGCTATACACATTGTAGCTTGTATCGTTTTATTACTAAGTCTGTTTCTTAATTGGCCTAGACCTCGCTTTTATAACATACCCTTTTTATATTAAAAATCGATAAAGGACATCAAACTAAACAACTTTGCCCATGGAATGCCTATCTAAAATATTGTAATTTTCAAAAAATAATAATAATTAAAAATTGTCGTACCTAGTTCAAACTGAGAATGTATAGAATGAGATTCCTTGCTTCAGTGAAAATAAGAAATTAAAAAAAAACATTTGATCTATGCTTTTCGCTCTGTAAACAAAAATATAACTTCTTTCGGTATTTTCCAGTTGTATTGATCGTCGTTGAAAAATAATATCATGAAAATAAACCGGTAAGCGAGCGATTGAACTGGAAAATACAGAAAGAAGTTATGTTTTTGTTTACAGAGCAAAAAGCATAGATCAGATGTTTTTTTTTAATTTCTTATTTTCACTGAAGCAAGGAATCTCATTCTATACATTCTCAGTTTGAACTAGGTACGACAATTTTTAATTATTATTATTTTTTGAATATTACAATATTTTAGATAGGCATTCCATAGGCAAAGTTGTTAAGTTTGATGTCCTTTATCGATTTATAATATAAAAAGGGTATGTTAAAAAAGCGAGGTCTAGGCCAATTGTGTGATTGATCCGTACCGACACAATAAACAGTGTCACGATTTTATCCCTCTTGGGGTACTCACAGAACCTAATAATACCATGCCTAAAGGTCACATTTAGCATGTTGCCACATGAACTATGTCTATGTATATTTAAATAAATCAACCTTGATACGCTCTAGACTCGATACACTGGAGCTCTTTTTAAGACTCGAGTTCTTTTTAAGACATGACATCTTGCGGAAAGCTTTACGCCTACGGCTTCCACAATCTCTCACACTTTCAATCTTCGGTCGGCCAACACCATATCGTGTTTTTTTTCGATTGTTTCGGTTGTATGGACCTCAACTGGGCGTCCAGGACGTTCGGCATCTTCAGTGCTTGTACGGCCACAACGAAATTCAGTAAACCACTTTTTTACCATTGAAATCGATGGTGCAGAGTCACCATAGTATTTCTCAAGCTTAGCCTTGGTCTCGGTAATGGTTTTTTTTTCACAAGAAATAATGCTTAATAAGCACACGAAATTCATTTTTTTCCATTTTCTCCTCAAATTTGTGAGTAGTCTGATAAAAATAGCTGTCAAACACAAACTAACTGACGCAGCAAGTTAAAATTTAGACAGGAGTCAACTGACAGATGCTTGTTCACAGGAGCAGTGTTGCTGTTTCAGTAAAGAGGTCAGAAATTCAAAAAGTCACGGACTTATTGACCCGCCCTCGTACCTAAACAATATAATGGAAGAAAAGACACAATTAGGTTAAATAGAGAATGTACTAAAATAGACAGGCTCGTATGCCTTAAAGCCGTAGGAATAAAAGGACATGTATCAGAAGATTGATGAATGTAAATGAAGCTTTTGAGCTTCATTACTACCTCTCGAGGTTTTCCAGGATAGTACAAAGTGGTGATTGATAGTCCCTGCTTCCCGAATGGGGTAGGCAGAATGGCTAATTTCCTCATTCAACTTTGAATAGGAATTTATAGCCGATAGTATAATGTGAGGATAAGCTAGCTGTTCTCCACACTAGCCGAGATAGCTCAGTGGGGAGAACAACCGACTATCATTCAGAGAGCAGATGGTTCAAATGCAAAAAATCACCAATGTTTCTTTTCTTAAATGTAATTTATCATGTGACAGTGTATTCGTGCCGAACAACGATATGCTATTTGTTTATTTAATTAATATGTACACAAACAGCATTATAACAAACATTTACTTTTTACAAAAATTTAGATTCGGCTCTGTTACAATGGCAAAAATAGTGCACACAACATTACTGGTTATTATCGTTGGTAATTTTCTTCTTTTTAAATAATATTATTATCAAAGCTACTCAAAACAATAACAAATAATATAAATATAAGGAAAACTCCAAAGAATAACACCAATACTAATATTAATAAAAGAAAGTTAAAGTTTCGTTCAAATTTTAAATAGAATACATCCTAAAATTAAATTCAAGTTAGAGAAGGAACAGGACAGATCTCTCAATTTCCTCGATCTTAAAATAACAAGGTCAGGAAATAAGCATGTTTTTGAGATTTATAGAAAGCCTACACAGACTGATACAGTAATTCCCGCATCTTCTTGCCATCCTTGGCAACACAAGCTTCCAGCTTTTCATTGCTATGTACACCGTTTGCTAACAGTTCCATTATCACCTTCTAATTACAATAAAGAATTAAGTACTATTTACCAAATAGCTGTTGCAAACGGTTACACCAAGCAATTAATAGACAGACTAATTACAAGAAAACGGACCAACATGGTGAACAGACTCTTATATGTTATACCACCTGAAAAACTGGACCGCATGAAGTCCAGTCTCACCTATGTTGGTCCAATTTCTGAAAAGATTTCAAAGACGCTTAAAGGGTTTGGTATTAAAGTTGCGTTCAGAACAAACAATAGTTTGAAACGTTATTTATGTAATCAAAAAGAGAAATTAGATAAACACAGACAATCTGGTGTTTACAAAATTGTTTGTCCTGAATGCAACAGCGTCTATATTGGGCAAACTGGTAGAAGTTTTCTAACAAGATACGGGGAGCACGTGGCAGCATTCAGAAACGACCATCCAGAAAGGTCTCACTTTGCGAAACATCTATTGGATACTGGACACGTTCTCCCCGATAATCATAATCTGGAGATTTTACATACTTGTGCTAAATATGTACGTAGAAGGTAATAAATTCCCAAAAACTATTAATAGGAAGGAGCACTTCAATAAAACAATGTTTCCACTATAGCGATATATATTCGACTGACACTGTATTGCAAATATGGAATTACCTACATACGTCACACCTCCACACTAAAAGTAACCCATAATTAAACATCAAACACAACAATGCACATAAAAATTAATCAATATTTTCTATGTCCGGAAACCTAACAACTGGTTTCCTAATTCTTTGTGGGTATCGTTCCACTGGTGGCGGTATGGTCAGCTCCTCTACAATGGTTGGTGTATCTAAACCCAATTGACTCTCGTCTATCGACTTTTCCTCCTCTGAATACGAGACGGTGCCACCACCACTAACGGACGGTCCCACTTCACTGTCACGGCTGTCAGGACAAGCAACATCAGAAAACACTGCTGATCTTCGCCTAATTTGATCAGAATGTCTTTTTATTACTCTACTATCACCGTTGCCCAAAATGTAAGTACGCGAACCGTCTTTATTAATAATAAACTGCTTCTCCCATTTGTTTGTACCCCCGTAAGCTCTTGCCCATACTGGCTCTCCCTCTTTGAAGGAACGAGGTGTACCCCCAGCGTTGATACATTGGCGTTTTTGAGCCTCGTGGACTTTAATTTCTAAAGCTCTATCGCTACTTAATAAATCTAACCGAGACCTTAAGTTACGTCGTTGTAACAGCATTGCTGGGCTCTCTCCCGTAGTGCTATGATTAGAGTTACGATACGCTAACAAGAATGACTGTAAAGCAGCATCCACGTCGGTATTATCCCTATACGCTTTTTTAATTGCCTTTTTACAAAGTTTTACCGCGTTTTCCGCTGCTCCATTAGATGCAGGATGGTAAACTGGTGAATGAACTAATGTAATGCCATTTCTTTTTAAAAATAAATTAAATTCTTCGCTCGTAAACGGAGGTCCTTGATCGGAAACTAGCTCTACCGGTAACCCAAACCTGGCGAAAATACAGCGTAATTTTTTAATAACGTTAGTTGCGTTTGTTTGCGTCATTTCCTCTATTTCTAACCATTTTGATGTACTATCAATCAAAATCAAATAAGTTTTATTTCGTAAAGGTCCTAAAAAATCTATATGAAGCCTCGTCCACGGCCGAGTATGGTATGGCCAGGGTTGCGGCACATGCCTCGCAGGCGCATCCGCCTCCATTGCACATGTTTCACAGCCCCGCGCTATTGCCTCTACGTCGGTGTCTACCCCTGGCCACCAGACGTAGCTACGTACGATACTCTTCATCTTAACTATGCCGAGATGACCGCTGTGCACCTGTTTTAGTATGACAGATCGCAATGCCTCTGGTATTACCATCCTATAGCCCCACAAGATGCAACCCCTTTCTATATAAAGTTCATGGCGTCTCGCAAAATAAGGTTTTAAATTTTCTGACGGGCACGTGAGTGGCCAACCGGAGTTTATATACCACAACGCTTTGTTGAGTAATACATCTTTCGCTGTTGCCTTTTTTACATCCTCATTCGTAACTGGCAAGAAATTTTCGACAAAGTTAGCATACGTTATTTAGTACATATTATTATCTTTTGCATTTGACGATGGCAATCGCGATAACGCATCCGCACAATTATTAGCTGTGTTTACATACTCAATTTTGTAATCATAACCTGACAGAAGCACCGCCCACCTTTGCAAACGTGATGCTGCCATCACAGGTATACCTACCTTATCCCCAAAAATATAGGTCAAAGGTTTATGATCTGTCCTTAAAGTAAATTTTCTGCCGTATAAATATTGATGAAATTTCCTGATTCCATAAATAATGCTCGTCGCTTCTCGGTCAATTTGCGCATATGCTCGCTCAGCAGTAGTCAGCGAACGAGACGCATACGCTACCGGGCGTTCGCCTTCTGGCGTTAAATGTGACAGTATCGCTCCAATGCCTGTACTACTTGCATCCGTGGTGAGAACTAATGGTAACTCTGGCGAATAATGGATCAATACGTCACTACTTATCAGACAGTTTTTTATGTTTCTAAAAGCCTGATCACATTTGTTACACCATTCATATTTTATACCTGAACGTAACAATCTATAAAGTGGAGCTAAAATTGTACTAACATTTTTAATAAACTTGGCATAATACATAATCATGCCTATAAATGACCTTAATTCTGATATGTTCCTGGGGGCTGGTGTATCCACTATAGCCTTCACTTTGTTCGGGCACGTACGTATTCCATGCTTATCAATTACAAAACCTAGATAGGTTACAGAATCCATGAAAAATTCGCATTTCTGTTTTTTAACCCTAAGACCATATTTTTCTAAACGTTCGAAAACTTTATTTAGATTATCTAAATGTTCAGAATTGTCCCTACCCGTTATAATTATATCGTCGATAAACACCCCTACTCTAGGAATGTCCGCAAACAATTGTTCCAAACGTCTTTGAAAAATTCCCGGACTCGAGGCAAGGCCATATACTAATCGATTATATGTAAATAAACCTTTATGAGTGTTAATAGTCGTGACTATTTTTGAATCATCCAAAACTAGCTGTGCGTAGGCTTGTGAGAGGTCGCATTTACTAAATTTTACCCCCCCGTCTAATTTTACTAACAAATCTTCCACTCTGGGCAACGGATAACGGTCAACCTCTAGTACTTTATTTAAGGTTATCTTATAATCAGCACAAATTCTGATGTTACCATCACTCTTAACCACCGCACAGTGATTCGCGTAGAACAAGCTAGATGGACAAAATTATTTTTCGACTCGAATGGCTCTATTTGTGCTTAATCATACGTATTCTGTACTTTTTTTTACATTTCATGACTTAAGGTAAATGGGAGGGGGGTAGTGTAAATAAAAATACAAAAAATGAAATATATATATATATATATATATATATATATATATCTTAAAATAAATGCAAAAATCATGATTTCTTCCACATTAAACATTTTTCTAAACCGAAAACTAATATGAAAAACAAATGTTTACAAGTCAGTTACTTAAAGCAACCGTGATAGCCCAGTGGGTAGAACACTCGGTTATCGTGCAAACGACTAGTGTTCAAATCCTGGGTCGGGCCTACACCAATTTGTCTTTTCTAAAGACATATGTGTGGTTAATTTATCATGGTTGTTAACGGTGAGGGAAAACATCGTGAGGAAACCCACATGGCTGAGTTGTACTTAGTCATGTGACAGTCTATTAGCACAAAACGGCGATAGGCCTGCCCCCTATCACGTGAGTACACTGTCCATGCAAAACGTGGGTACTCTGAACACCAGGTGACAAAGTCACGTGATGTTCAGAAGTATTAGTACCTCTGCCAACCCCTTCGGGGATATTCGGCGTGAACGTTTATGTTTATGTTATGTTACTTAAAAAATAATATTCTATATATGTTACAATCATTCCCTATCACTATCATCATCTGAAGAATTCGACTCTATGTAATCATTTTCATTACGAGGGATATTTACATAAGGTCGCGAAATGGGCGAACGAATTTTGTGGAAGCACACTTCTTATATCTTCTTTCTGTGTTTTTACTAATCTCTCAGCAGTTTTGTCTAAAATCGATTGTAGCTTAATTTCTGCACGTGTTTCCGTTACAGAAATGTGCTCCGAAGGGGGATAACAGGATAAAAAACACTTAAGTATACTATAGTATGATGGTAACACTTTATGTCCTGCCTTCATTTCCCACTTCCTCGTAGCTTTGTTCGTGTGACTTGTACACTTAGCGTCCATATAATAGGCACACGCTTCAATATTGGTGAGAAGTCTTCCATTAGGGCAGGCTACATTTTGCTCAACACTTCTTTCATCACTCGCTCGTTTTATAGCTTGGGCAACGTTCCGCTTGCCTTCCGATCTACTAGCTACTTCTGCAGCAATTGCCAACTCTTTTGCACTCCATTCAGAAACGATGCCGTCCACACGTCGTTTTTTTGTTTTATATGATGACTCCTCAAAGCTCTTTTGAGGTCTTCCCGGTCACTGAGCACCCTCAGTAGAAATGGTGGCAACTGGAGGGTTAACAGACACCTTGAAATGAAAGTCTGTGCCTTCCAGCCATGTTTTATGCATAGAGAGAAACCTTTCCCTAATGCGACTAGCACTATTCCATTTCTGGGCTATTTTCGTGCTACTAGCAGCGATGCTCTTGGTGATTTCACGCAAGGATACTTCGGTTATATTTGAGAGATCAAATTTAACCGAAAGAAAATCGAAAATGCGTGAATTTCTGTTTTCTTTATCGTGTTTGATCCACTCTTCGAAAAATACAATTTTCGAAACACTAAGCACTTGCTCTGTAAAAAAAATAAAAAAAATGTTAGAGCAAAAAAGGAGCATGGAAAGTGATGTTTAATATTAAGTTTAGGCTTAGATCTACGACATATATAAAATCTAACCCGGAGACATGTGGAGACAAAAAGTTGCAGTCTATAAAACATTAAAAAATAATAATTTTTCTTTGTGTTTTTCCCACTATCTTTTAGACCGTAAAATTTTATTGGATTTAGTGACCTAGGAGTAAGATTTCTATAAAAATATAATGTTCTTACCTGTACTAATAGGATCCATAGCACACAACACTGATTCGTTTACTGCACAAGCCATGAGGTGTTGTCGAATATGTGGCAAAATTGCAACTGAGACGATTACAAATTAGTAATAATCGTCATTACTTACCTTTAACACCTCATTAGCAAGCCATAACGGGACTTTGCACAATCAATTTTTGGAAATGAGATAATAGGGTTGTTCTTGACAACATAAAACGATCAATTCCAGGAAATTGGACAATGACTTTTGTCCACCTAGCTTGTTCTACGCGAATCACTGTGCACCGGTACAATGGGCGTGGCCCAGTCGGACCGCTCCGCAGGTGTGATGATGCCGTCCCGAGTCAGCTGTTCGAGCGCCCGCTCCACCGGCTCACGCAGCGCGTACGCCAGAGGTCGCGCGCGCATGAACACAGGCCGCGCCCCCTCCCGCAAATGGATACTGACTTCACCACCGGTGAAACGGCCCAAACCCTCCGCAAACACGTTACAGAATCTGGAACTGAATTTATCAAAGCTAAATCCTTCATTCTCAATGTTATTGAGACTCGTATCAACATAATCTAACAAGGGAATATCTATTTGCAAACTTGCTAGCCACTGTCTACCCAATAACATAGATTTACCGTCTGGTATTACATAAAGGTCTAAATGCTCCGATTTATTTTTATATTTAACTAGTGGTTTAATAACCCCGGCTGGACAAACAATTTCACCTGTAAAATATTGTAACCTTAAGTTGGTTTTTTTAAGATCTAAATGACTGAAATATTGATCATACATTTCTTTGTTGATGCAGGATACAATACTACCTGTATCGCACTCCATTTTCAAATTAACACCTTGAACATTTAATGTGACAAATAAAGGTTTACAGTCGGTAATACTTAGTTGATTTAGGTAATAGTTTACCTCTTCATCGCTACTCGATTCCCTGTCCTTTACAACCCCTGCCTGTTGCACACTGTATTGTGATGTCAGATTCGGACACATCTTTCGTAAATGTCCTTGCTGATTACATATGCGGCAAACATACTTCACGTATTTGCACGTCGTATAATGGTGTTGTTGCCCGCACGTCCTACATTGACCACTGCTATATGTCCTTGTGACTGAGCCAGGTGCGCGCGCGCTGTGCGTTGTTGCCATTGCCGCCGCCGCCGCCGCCGCTACCTCTGCTCCCCCGTCGCACTCCTTGATGCCGCTCAAACTTGTCCCCTCTCCGCGCTCCCGCCACGGATTGACAAGTGACCGTTGGTGTCATGCCCGCCGTCGAGAAACTTCTCTCACCTCTGCTATGACCTTCAACTATGGCCGCATCTTTCTCTGCCGCCTCCATGCTGACTGCCAGCTTGAATGCATTGGAGTATGTTAAGTCGCTCTCAGCAAATAACCGCTGGCGAATAATTTCACTGCATATGCCACACACCAGTTGATCACGCAAACTTTCTTCCAACCAAACGCCAAACTCGCATGTTTTTGACATTCTTTTTAATACCGCTACATACTGCGCTATATTTTCCCCAGACTCCTGCTTCCTATGTCGGAATTTGTATCTTTCCGCCAAGATACTGGGCTTCGGTTGTAAATGTCTCTCCATTATTAATTTAATTTGTTCAAACGTTTTTTTAAACGGTTTTTCCGGTGTGCACAAATTAACTAATAATTCATAACTTTCCGAACCCATCACAGTAATTAACGTTGGGACTTTTAACTCGTCACTGATCTTATTCACAACGAAGTACTGTTCCAACCGTTCCACGTACAAAGTCCAATCATTGTTGTTCAAGTCAAATTCACCCATTTTTCCGATCGACATTTTTATTTACTAAATCACTGCACACAACACACGTGAATAAGTCCGTACTCGTCGCCACTGCTAAATATGTACGTAGAAGGTAATAAATTCCCAAAAACTATTAATAGGAAGGAGCACTTCAATAAAACAATGTTTCCACTATAGCGATATATATTCGACTGACACTGTATTGCAAATATGGAATTACCTACATACGTCACAACTTGTAATAAGGGATTAAGATTATGTCTTTTAGAGAAACTTGAAATCTCCAGATATGATAATGATAATTCCGTTGCACTGCTGAATGAACAGCTGGGCTACACTGTTTCCCCACTTTTGACAATTTTTTCCAATAATATAGTCACTCGTCATTGATGTTCTTTGGGTGGGGGAGTGGGGAGCCTGGCCTATAAATATAACCGCAAAATCGTATGACCGGCACATACACTACATTACACACACATTTACACTCACCTACAGACACACACTACTCATTCACATTGATACACCTAACACCGTCCTTCGCCCCCATCCGTAAGGATGGAGGGCTACGACTCGCTTATGGCGAGGCTCGCCGATCTTGAAAAGATCGTTGATAAGATAAGAGATCTCGCCCCCGAGATCGTCCTACAGGCTGTTCAAGCCATCTCCCCGGCCGACTCTCCGGCATCCCCCGCGCCTTCGCCAGTTGTACTGGCCGACTCACCCGAGTCACCCTCCTCCTCGTCCGATGACGACTCCGACTCTGAGTCGGTCATCGAATTCCCCACCCGGGCCCTCGTCCATCGCGAGGCCACCCAAAAAGAAGAGGCTATGGACTGCTCCATACCTCTGGGCCAAAGCGATGACGGTTTCACCGTCGTCACAGCCAAGGGCAAAAGGAAAGGCTCCCGCCGTTCCACGCCGCCGCCGCCGCCAAAGGTTGCTTTATTAGCAACCCCGGCCGCCACCATCCCCGCGAATCGTCGCGACCCGCGCATCCGCGCCCCCGCGACTCCCGCGACCCCCGCGACCCCCGCCCTCGGCCCGTCTGCTAAGCGGCCACCGCCCGTTTTCATACGGGAGAAAGCCGCATGGCTTAAAATCTCAGCCGCTTTGACGGCTCTGAAAATCAACTTCACCGCGGCGCGTAACACCGCCGTCGGTATAAAGGTGGATGTCCCATCTACGGACGACCACCGTAATCTGACTCGCGTTTTACGCGAACAAGGTGTGGATTACCACACCTATGCCCTCGAGGAGGAACGCCTCCTCAGAGTTGTTGTCCGCGGCGTCCCGGTGGAAGTTCCCACCGACGCTGTAAAATCCGATTTAGTGGCGAAAGGACTGCCCGTCCTAGAATGCCACAGAATGTACGCGAGCCGAGCGCGTACACCATATAACATGGTTCTTGTCGTCCCTTCTAAGGACGGCAAAGCCATATTCGACATCAAAACGGTATGCCGCCTGTCCGGCATACGTATCGAGCCGCCTCACAAGCGGGAAGGCCCCGGTCAATGCCACCGGTGCCAATTATACGGGCACTCGGCCCGTAACTGTCGCGCTCGCCCTAGGTGTGTTAAATGCCTGGGTGACCACGCGACTCCCCAATGTTCGCGGACCCGCGAGTCAGTCGACCCGCCCGCATGTGTGCTCTGCAAGAGTGTAGGGCACACAGCTAACTATAAAGGGTGCCCCAAGGCACCCAAGGCTAAGAGCCAGAGGGGTAAAACCCTCTCCTCACGGCCCGCTCCTCGCACCGCCGCGCGCCCCGCTGCTTCTCAGCCTGCGCCCGCGGCTATAACACCATTGGTGCCCGCCCCCGCCCCCAAGGCTCTCACTAAGAGCTTCGCTGCGGCTACCTCAAAGCCTACAGCAGTAACAACACCCGCCGCCCCAAAGACGCGCCCTACCCCTGCCCCTCAGGCAAAGCCCTCCGTGGGGTCTAACAACACCAACCCCATAGACATGGACCGCCTCCGTAGCTTCCTTAAGAAGCTAAAAGAGGCGGACGCCAACGGCGATATGATCGCCAAACTCACCGCCTACTGCGACTACGAGGACATCGTAGCCGCCGTAGGCAAACCGTTCTAAACGGTTAGTCATATCAGCCCGCTTGTTTAGTAGTCTCAATGGCTACACAAAGTAGGATAAAGCCCCATTCATTAAACGTAGTTTTCTTCAATGCCGAAGGCAAAGTACGTTCCCACAAAGAGGAAATAGGCATGTTTCTTAGAGATCATAGTATCGATGTCTTTCTTGTGCAGGAATCCTTTCTGAAACCTCGCACTAAGAATCCCAATATTTCCAACTATAGACTCATACGGACTGACCGAATAGGTAGGCCTGGAGGAGGCACACTCATATATTACAAAAAGACACTACACTGTGTCGCACTCAATACACCCGCACTACAACACATGGAGGCCACGACATGCCGTGTAAGCATGTCGGGACATCCATCCATTGTCATTGCGTCAATTCATCAAACCGGCTCCCAAGAGGTGTTACGCACCGACTTGGAAGCCCTACTCGCGCTCGGTAGCTCGGTTATTTTGGCAGGTGATTTCAACGCCCACCATCTCAGTTGGAATTCAACCAGAATCTGTCGAAACGGCCGGCTATTAGAGAAATTTTCAGAAGATCTCGATTTCGAGATAATTGCCCCAATGACACCCACTCACTACCCAAACAATGTACTCCACACCCCCGGCATCATTGACTTCGCGCTTCTGCGTAACGTAACCTTACGTTTACGTTCCGTAGAAGTTATACACGAACTTGAGTCAGATCACCGCCCTGTACTACTATCACTAGGCCCACCCGAACACATCCCGCCCGCCACTCGTCCCAGAATTAACTGGGCGAAATTGACGGACGGCCTACAAACTTACACTTCACCCCACCTCGACACAATTCCGGATGACATCTCGTCACCGGATGACGCCCGCCGAGCTGTCTGTGCCTTAACAAAGCACCTCTCGGCGGTCGTACAAGACGCCACGTCGCAAGTCGTTGTCGATGACTACCATCGCCAACGACTCCCCGACGACATCAAGGAACTTGTTACAGCGAAAAATCGTGCCACTCGCGCTTACGATTCTTTTCCCTCGCCCGAAAACCGCTCCCGGCTGTGGGCTGCGAAGCGTATCCTTCGGGAGCGCCTAGTCGTACACAGAGGGGAGCGGTGGGATAAGTTCCTTGGTGATATCCGTCCGTCCCATAACGCCTACTGGGACGTGGCGAGGGCGCTCAAGTCGGACGGCACCGATCTTGGTCTTCCTCCCCTCACACAACCGAACGGCCTACCACCGGCCTTCGAAAACGATGAGAAAGCGGAATGCCTGGCTGAGAGTCTGGAGAAGCAATGCTCTCCGAGCTCTCAGCCATGCGACCCACTTCACATCGAGGCCGTTGACAAGTTAGTCAACGACCGCGCCTCACTCCCTCTCCTCGATGATCTCGAACCGATCACCGAGGACGAGGTGAAAGACATCATTAAACACCTCAGACCCAGAAAGGCCCCGGGGCCCGACGGGCTGACTAACAGGGTCCTTAAGATCCTACCACAACACATCATCACACTACTCACAATCATACTTAACACATCACTCATACACGGCATCTTTCCAGACTCATGGAAAGATGCCGATGTGATAGGTATATTCAAAGTCGGAAAGCTCCGCACCGATCCCACGAGCTATAGGCCTATCAGCCTATTAAGCTCGTTAGGAAAGATCTATGAGCGACTAATCCTCGCTAGCATCAGACACTACTTGCACACTAGCGGCATTCAGATACACGAACAATTCGGATTCAGGGCTCAACACTCATGCGTCCAACAAGCACATCGCTTTACCGAGCATGTGCTTGATGGATTCAATGACACATACATCAAACAGACGGGCGCCGTCTTCTTTGACGTGGCTAAGGCATTTGACAAAGTCTGGCATAACGGTCTGCTATACAAGCTATACCAGATCGGTATGCCAGACAAACTCGTGGCTATAGTCCGCGATTACTTGTCGGATCGCCGATTCCGCTTCAGAGTGGAGGACGCCCACTCACAACACCACCCCATACACGCGGGAGTCCCCCAGGGCTCTACGCTCTCACCCACACTCTTCAATATATACACTAACGACATCCCGCGTACACCGCTGGTGGAGTTAGCTCTCTTTGCAGACGACACACTACTCTACACGAGTCACCCCAACCACAACTTCATACGGCTTCGCCTTCAGCGAGCCGTAACACAACTCGGAGAGTGGTTCAGGAAGTGGCGGATCGAGGTTAATCCCTCCAAAAGCGCAGCCATGCTCTTTCGGAAGGGAGGCGCCTCACACGATCCGCCTCCGCCTGTTGAACTCTTCTGTACACCTATTCCGTGGGTGAAAAAGACCAAATACCTCGGTATTGTCTTTGATCCCCGGCTTACATGGTCACACCACATCAAATACATACGCAACAAAGCCTCATTCGTCCTGAATAGGCTATCACCGATGCTTTGTGCTCGCAGTAAGTTACCACTGCGTCACAAAGTTACACTATACAAAACATGTATACGCTCGGTCCTCTCGTACGGTAGTGTTGCGTTCGCACACGCCAGAGAGGGCTTGATACACCGCCTCCAGGTGATACAGAATAGGTTCATGCGCAAGGCGGTAGGGGCGCCTTGGTATGTTAGGAACTATGATCTCCACAGAGACTTAGGACTCAATACTATCAGGGATCATTTCAAACAAATCTCACGTAGATACTTTGATAAGATCCCTGATCACCCCAACCCCTTACTCCGAGCCTCGCTCGACTACACGATTTCCCCGGACGCCGGGATTCGACGCCCACGTAGCGTGCTCTCGGATCCCGACGACGACACCACCCGCGAGCTCGAGGCCTCAGGGGCCACCGACGCTCGCGGTCACACCAACAACTTCTATCACTCCAGACACCGACCCCGCCGGCGAGGTCGTAGAACCCTACACTAACTTTAGAGTCACACCAGACTCAACTAGAGTCTATTTTATTTTTATACTCACCCTACTCGACTTAGCTTAGGTACACTCCTATTCCCCGCCAGGGCGGCCTTCAGCCGCCCGGCAAAAACACCAAGGTGACGCCGCACAGGCCGCAGGGCCAGCAGCACCGAACCGGTGGGGTTTTAGTCGGTAAGAGTCCGACATACCCCCGTCGCTCTCTCGAGTGACGGGGGATCCATGAGGATTTTCCCACCGGTAAACAAAAAAAAATATGACCGGCACTCGGTGGTCAGCTGCCGAACTGTCTACTAACTGCTCGTCAATGACTCGTGTTGAGTCGAAACGCGTCGCATGTTTGTGGTTGCCTGTGGTTTTCGCTTGCGGGTGTGTGTGTGGTGCATTGTCTGCTTTTCGATTTCTTGTAAGTGGGAGGGCGGGCGGTGCACAGTGCATGTTGCATGAAGACTGCAGGTATTATTTAGCGGAATTAAGCGAAGAAATTTATTAATATTAGTATTGCTATGGATTTCCGCAAAGTAACGCCTGATTCAATCCAATAGAATAACACCAAATTAATAATAATTATAAAATTAAATAAAGTACAATTAAATTAAATTAAAATAACAATAATATGATTCAATAAAATTAGCAATAAAGTAAAAATAAGTAAAATTGAACAAAAAAAAATTATAAAAAAAAAATGTTGCATTGTATTAATTAATTTGTAGATTTAATAATTTGTGGTGATCGATAGCATCTGCCTTCCCCAGTAGGAATAAGGGCGTAAGTTTAAGTAAGTAAATATTATTTTGACTGAAACCTTGATATCTGGGGCTATTTGTAGGATTGCGTACATCAAAAAGAAAAAAACGTAACCATTATGGGATCATTATGTTGCCCATCCGTCCTGGCGTCCATATGTAAAGACCTATTTTCTCAGGATCGCGTGGAGGAATCAAACTGATATTTATATCAAATAGTCGGCCCTTGGAGGTTAAAACTCAAATTCTAAGCCAACTTAATCAAAACTATACGTAAGTATAGCATACTAAATCTATGATCAAAACGTACAGCCTTTAATGTCGCCAATTTTCAATACTCGCAAAGGAATCCAAACCTAGGGTACTTTACGTGAAATGGGAATGTTGAAATTTGGTGCGAAGCAACGCCTTATTATAACAGATACAGAAAAAACTGTTATTATTATTTTTTTATTTGCAAAAACATTCTAAATAAATGCAACTGTTACCTTTCACCGTTATTTTGAATCTGTCGACACACGTTCGAAATGATACGTGTAGGGATTTTATATTCGCAACTAATATTTGTTTTTTGCTGCGGACGGTCGAATGCTGGTTTTTGGGGAAATTTATGCTACGTGGTTATAAATTAATAGATAAATGTAAACTGTGAACCGCTTTAAGGTTTTAGTAGGTTAAGGTTCAATGAAAAAATAATTATTTTATTTAGTTTCCTGTAAACGCTAATAAAGAGCTCCCCCTCCATTTCTTTAATATTTTTACATACATATACTCACGGCTAAAAATCCCTAGAATGGGTAGCCAGAGCTAAGAAATTAGAAATTCCGCAGCCACTTTTGGAAAGTTGAAAGGGAAAATGATGGCAAAATAAAGGTTGTTGGTGATGATAGTCGCCTCTTACGCACACCCACCGGAAGAAATGGGGTAGTGCTATTCTAAGCCGACACTACACAGCTGTTACATTATAGAATAGAATAACTCTTTATTGCACATCAAACACACATTTACAAAAGAAATTATCATACAGTTTACAGTGAGGTACAATTGGCGGTCTTATCGCTAAAAGCGATTTCTTCCAGACAACCTTTATGTTGGTCTAAGATTGTTATATCTGTTTCACACACCTAATAAATAAATTTTGCCTTCTTCACCCCATTACGAAACTAACTTCCACAACGATCGGTCCTGTGCTGCCCTTATCCATCGGCTTCCCGCGACCCTTACCAAGTCGTCGGTCCACCTTGTAGGAGGCCTACCCACACTGCGTCGTCCGGTACGTGGCTGCCACTCCAGAACCTTCGAGCCCCAACGGCCATCGGTTCTGCGTGCAATGTGCCCTGCCCATTGCCACTTAAGTTTAGCAACTCTTCGAGCTATGTCAGTGAACCCGGTTCTTCTACGGATCTCCTCGTTGCGGATTCGATCGCGTAGTGAAACTCCTAACATAGCCCTCTCCATTGCCCTCTGGGGACACGGAGCCTTCTGATGAGTCCCATTGCTAAAGGCCACGTCTCTGTGCCGTATGTCATGACTGGTAACACACACTGGTCAAAGTTCTTGTCTTTGACCAGTGTGACCTTTGTCTAACTTTAATAATTTCACAAAAACATTTGGAAGTATTTCACCCTGGAATAGTAAAATCATTAACTTCAATTCGACATTTTGTTATTAAATTCTATTGTGTTTTATTTCTAAGCGCATCTTCTACTCTGAACTATGGCAAGGGGAAAGCAAAGCAGATGTGTGTCACAGTCACATGAAGCGTTGTGACATTGACCCATTACAATAGGCGGTAATGGCAGAGGACCGGCCGGTTTGGAGGAATGCATTGTGTATTGAGGTGATTGAGTTCGAAAGGAAACCATGCGAACAGGTCGATGCAAAGCGAGATGAGCTCAAAACCCGACCACCTGCGACAATCAGTTATTGAAGGGGTATCGACTCGCAGCAAGTGTCATAGCACATTTTGCAAAGTTCGGCTATGTCAGTCACATGAGAGCACACGAGCGATGCTTCTAGTCGCTCTGGATGAAATCCATCGGCATGGATATATGAGTATGCTATCATAATTATACTCAAAAACATAATACCATTTTTAGTAATTTTTTTATTCTGAATCAAATTGTAACTCAGTTATTACGAGTATGCAAATTAGTTACTAAAAACATTTTCATGTAAAATGTTGCCAAGACATAATCATATGACTAGCAATGTAAAAAATTTCTCATGTAGAGTCGACCTTCTAACTCTACAAGACCTCACTCTATAACGCATTTTTTTACAAACTTTACACCCTAGTAGAAATGTGTAGCTTAGCTAAATAGCCAAATCACTATAATACATAATAAAAAAATCGCTATATTCACAAAGGAGTAAGGTGAAAAATTAATTCACTGTTGATTAACTCAACTCAAACGTTCACGCCGTGTATTCTCGAAGAGGTTGATGTTCAGAGTACCCACGTTATGCTTGGACAGTGTACTCACGTGATAGGGGGCAGTCCTATCGCTATACACTGTCACGTAACAAAGTACAAATTAAGCGATATGGGTTCCCTCACGATGTTTTCCTTCACCATTCACAAGCATGATTATCAATGATCGTCATGATAGTAACCTATTATCACATATGACTTTTGAAAAGACACATTGGTGTAGGCCCGACCTGTCTGAACGATAAGCGGTGTTCTACCCATTGAGCTGTAATATAACTCACTATTACTCTCCAACGACTCATAATTTAAAGCATATAAGTATTTCTTCTTTATTTAAACTATTAGAGTTCAAAATTGTATACTCCTCCCTCCGTCACCATCATCATCATCGGCCAATAAACGTCAACTGGACATAGGTCTCTCCCAAAGATCTCCACAATGATCGGTCCTGTGCTGCCCTGCCTGGTCCATCGGCTACCTGTGACCTTGACCAAGCTGTCGATCCTCGAGCCCCAACGGCCGTCGGTTTTGCGTGCAATGTGGCCTGCCCATTGCCACTTCAGTTTTAAAACTCTTTGGGTTATGACAGAGACTCCGGTTTTTTACAGATCTCCTCGTTGCGGATTCGGTCACGTAGCGAAACTTTCAACATAGCCCTCTCCATTGCACTTTGGCTGATTTTGGCTTTGGCCAGCCTTCTGACGAGGCCCATTGTTACAGGCTACGTCTTTGTGCCGTAGACTATCATCATCATCAGTAGAGTAATAGTAGACAGAAACTTAATGTTTGGTAGTATGTTACGCTAGTTTACATGCCTAAAGGGCGATGGGAAAAAACGTCCCCACCATCCAACAGATTTCAAACAAGTGACATTTGAAACATCTATTAGAATAGAGAACTTTTTACTATGGCGACATATTTCAAATGCTTGGGGTTTAGATTTATAATATATTCCTCTTTTTTACTTACACATTTACTTAGTGTGCATTAAAAAGGACTAGAATATGGCGATCTAAATAATATTTTAATATAAAATGCGTAGTATTTTAATATCTTTGCTATAAGGTAACATTATTTTTTAGAAACCAAAAAAATCATTTTTTTTCTTATATTTCATTGCGTGGAGATTTAGTAGCTCTAAGAATAAAAAAGTATTACGCTAAACGCTAATAGTGTCGCAAAATGAAGGTGCCGGAAACCGGTTCGAGCTAGTCGGGACGTGCGCAGAGGTGATTTTGAGAACGATTTGGCACAATTATGGATACAGGACGTCAATGTACATAGAATCGTCATTTGTTTACGCAAAATATGCCTTTTTGTTTGTAGAAAAAAATCTTTTTGTTTAAAAATGAATACATTTGTGTTGAAAAGTTATTTTTTTATTATAAAGAAACCCAAATGTTTTTGCAATTAACACAGGTACTTTAGACTTTTTTGGGTCCCAATGAATGAATTGACACATATCCCATGAATGAATTGACACATATCACATTAAGACACTTTATGAGCTAAGTGTGTTGAAAGATAATAATAATACGTGTAACAGCGATGAGCGGGTCTGGAAGCAGACTGATCCCACCATATAATTCACTTAGAGTAAATGCATTTATTATTTATCTGGCTGGAGTTGGCCCAAAATAATCGATATATAAATCCAGACGGGGATGAGTGAGGAGTGGAGTCATCTCATACGAGAACCACAGGAAGAGATGGGGTTGTGCCTTATTAAGCTGACAGTACAAGCATTAAGTAAAGCATTTTTATGTATATTCATATTTTTATAATCGTATAAGAAATAGTAAACTGCAGCAACACGAAGTAATTAAGGTTACTATATCTCTGTTTTGTTAATAATAATTCATGCTAATAAATCTTATGTTATTTTTTTGTAATACTTATTTTGCAAAAATCTAAAAGACTAATACCAAGGCTAAACATTCAAAGACTCAGTTGTAAATACTTACTTCATACGAAAACCGGCAAAGGTCATAAAAATTAACGAGAAATAAGAGAATATTATGAGACAGACAGCGGTTATCATTATCATTATCAAAGATGAGCGCAAGTGCGGGCGGGCGGAGGCGGTTAGTATGGAGCAATCGATTCGATGTCGCTGAATCGTCCTGTTTCAGCAAGTGGCGGTAGGGCGGCAGGGCGGCACGGCGCTCGGGGCGCGGGCGGGCGCGGCGCGGCAGTCAGGCACGTGCGCTCTGTCGCCGCGCCATCGCCTTCGCGGTAACCGCGCCTGCTCTATACCCATTCTGGATTTTAACTAAACCTCATGACATTAAAGTGCATTCCGTGTGTACATTTTCAGCTTTGTGAATCATTTTGATGTTTAATAGGACAGTAGTGGTTTCGCATTCGCAATCGACTCCAGCTGATCGTAAATTGGTGATGCATTCTACTTTTGGATAAAAACCGTGGGAAGGCGGGAAATCCAAAGGTGAGAAAATTGACATTAAACCTGGAATGAAATAATCGCTCGATTGTCGCCCGTGTGATTTAATAACAAAACGTATGCGTTTATGCTCCGTTTGAATTATTAATCTGAACTAATTTTAGATCTATACGTTTTCTGTATTTAGTTCAAATCCTCAATAGCTCATGCTAGAAAAGTAGCGGTGGGCGGACAGGCTTTCCGATGATCCGAAAGTTTTTACTTCGTTATAAAAAGAAATGGTCTGGTTTTTTTTAAACTAATGAATATTAAAAATAAATAAATAAAATATAGGATAAATAGATGTCTAAAGCTTTCAAAAATAAAGCGTGAAACTAAAGTGATTTAGAAAATTTGTTTAAAATTTCATGTTTCTGTTCTTAATACCTCTGCTTTTAACAAATTAAAAAAAACCGACGTCCCAAATAAATAAATCTCACTTTATCGCTGGTTGATTCACTAAATAATTTCTTAGATTTATTTCATTATATCCTAAAGTGTCCTTTATTAATGAGGCGAAGTATTAGGTTGCTAAGATCTGTTGGGAATAAGGCACCTTTTTGAAGATTTTTGGTTGTGTGTAAATTTTATCTCCATATCCACTGAGTGCCAATAATTCAATTATGTTTTAAGGCCGTAAAATATATTTTATTTATGAACTGTATCTAAATGACGACTATTTAGCTGTCTTAAGATGAACGTAAACAATCCTACGTTTTATGAAGTAACTAAATCTCGGACCAATTAAATGAATATGTAGAACGTCTTTTTGAATATCTCTCCTTATCATTCACACGAAGCTAAATGAGGCACAGCAAAACAATACAAACAATTAGATCTTTTAAACTCATGACTTATTTTCTATCATGTGACACAAAGCAGAAGTTAAGAGTGGTTTAACAAGGAGAACATAATAGGTCTTCTCCATGGTCAGAACTACTAGTAAGCCTTCACCCCTTAATGGATATGCGAGAGCACTGTAAATTAACGACAATGTACTCTCATACATCACAATATGTTCAGTACTATTGCTACTTCATCAGTGATGTACAGTGCTAAAGTTACCATAATTTCTATGTAATTTAAACGATTAGTTTTCAAAACTTAAATTTTTTATTGACTTAAAAATAACTCCGTGAAAAGTCATTTCATTTGGATTTTATTTTTTTTATAAACTCGTCGTCGTCTTAATATACGAGAGACTGACATTGTTACATTCATACGTATACCCCCGCCGTTAGTTCCCATTGGGGTAGGCAGAGAATATCGATCGCCACTTTGTACGGCAAACCTCTCTAGCTTCGTTCACATCCATCAATCTTTTCATACATGCTCTTTTATTCTTCAACCTTCGGACACCTGCCTTTTTGAGCACATTTTTTATTTGGTCTGAATGTGTCCTTCGAGGTCGTCCTCTACTAACATTACCTTCCACATTAGCTTTACATTCCATATAGATAATAGAGTCGACTGACAATCATCTTATATTATATTTATAAGCAAAGTCGCGTCTCTAGGTAACTGTAACTGGCAACAAAGTTAGAGCCTTGTAAAAAGATTCCCCTTGTCTCAAGGGCACGACCTACTGTAAGACGACAGTTGATAAGATTTGAATCCACCAAAAGTAGTTAAAAGCGATGCATTTCGCGTCCGAAAAGTTACAATTGTTGTGCTAAAAATGTGTCATTCTATAGAAACAGTAACTTATCTACTGAGTCCTAAGAAATGTTTTTTAGTTTCTATGTATCTTATTAAGGGTCTCATCTTCCTACTTAGATTTTTGTGCTGTCACATAAAATATTTAAATTTTTAAATTATGAATGTAACCATGAGTGGATTGTGTAGATTATAAATTAATTTCTGAATAATTTGGCGAATGTAGCCAGAGCTTCTAGATAAAATCTACAGCCACTTTTGGATGTTGATTGGGAAAAATTTATTAAAACTAAGGATAGTAGATAGATAGGCGATAAGACTCAAGCCACCCCAGCCATCACTAAAAGAGTCTCAAAAAACTAATTCGGGACGAGAGACCCCCGCGGGAAGGAATTCTGCTACATAGTAATAGAATTTGAATGTTTTTGATATGAAAACCTCCTGTGGGGATTATTACTAATAAATAAAAGATAAATAAAGGAACGAAAGAGCGACGGGGGCCTATACCCGAGGTCGTGGGTTCGAACCCCGCCGGGGTCGAAATTTTTCTTTCCTTTTTTTATCTTTTATTTATAGTAATAGAAGTTTAACGACGGGTAAAGGCTGATATCTTACAGGCTTTATTGGATTTTTGGCCAATCTAATTGCCGATAAAGTTTTGAACCCAAACCGATAAAGTGTAAATGGCACTCTTAATTATTTAAGAAAAAAATCTTAGAGCTGTGTCCTAGTGGCTGCCCGTGCTAGTGCTGCCTATTTTTAAAGCTAAATTGGTTGGCCAGTTGCCTCTGTAATTCATTGCTTTACAACAATAAATACACTCAAGCTATTAGTACACATTAGGGTAGGTAGAGACTATCGCCACTTTGTGCGATACTAGCAAACCTCTTGATCCTTATTTACCTACATAAATATTTTCATACAGGTCTGTATTTTCATTCCCTTGTCTTCTCCAAAGTTGAGACGCGTGACTATTTGATCTGAATATCTGCTTGGTTACTGATAGGTATTTCTATCCACGTTGGCTCTATAAATACCTTTCACCAATATACTTTTATTCATCTTTTTGTTCCCAAATAATTTTATCATAATCCATAACATTTTATTTTCTATCTTTTTCACAAAACCATCATTCACAAAGCTGTCTTCACGAATCACACGTTTTGTCACTTAATCATAGAACCTTACAAAAAATGAATACCAGAGAGAGAGACCTCATCTCTACTGCATTTAATCTGCTCTAATGCTTCTTCTGCCACATTTCGCAGCAATACATAAGCGTAGGAACTAGAATAGCGTCATGCACTGATATTTGGGCCTTTTTGGACACTTGATTGTCATTAAACTATTCACAGCTCTATTTACTGCATTACCCTATTTCACTCATCTTTCCACCCATAACAAGCAGCCTCAGATTGATTTCCATATTACTTGGCTGGACATATTGTTGCTTCTTATGAAAAAGATCAAAATATAAAGTACAAAATACTGCTTAGAATTAGTGGTGTCATGTACTAAAAACTAGTCGTTAGTAAGCCATATTTCACGGCTTACAACAGCTAGTGTCCCAATAGTTAACCTATTGTTAGTATTCAAATGTACGAGTCGGTGTTTAGTGAAAATAGTAGTTACTACTGTAGCATACGGATCACGTGAAAATGTCGATTATGGGACGCGTATCGGAACAATGTCACCGCGTGTAATTTATTCATTACTCATACGTCCTCGATCAGCCGACGTTGTCAGCGGAAAGTCTTGGACTAATGATGTTTGTGTTAGTTAATACGCTAATGACGCTCGCCGCAACATGTGAACTCTATACATCGCTTACTATGGTTATTAAATCACTTCATAATTTTCAAAATGTAATTTTTTCATTGTTTTATTGGATTTTGCTGAAACATGTATGTAGTAGCACAATGATTTTTAAAAGGTTATTTAAATAGTAGTCACGACTTATACTTCGATTCGAACTGTTGATTGGTTGGTTAGCGCGAGAGATTTGCCAAGATCGTACATGGCGGCAATGGGTAGTTCTGCCTACCGCGAAGGGAACTTATAACGTATATGTATGTATTTTAAATGAATTTAAAATATATTTTAATTATATCGATGGCATAATATTTTTTTCTCTACTCATAGTAAAAATCTAAAAGTCAGCATTACTCTCTGAATACCTAGCATAGTTATACCCTCACATAGAATATGGAACTGCTCCTAAAGCTTTATTTTGAGAGGGAATCTAATAATTAATTGGAGCGTTGTTGGTGAATATAAGACACATTTCGGCCCTAAATCCTTATATATTTTAGATATTAAACGAGAGAGAGAGGGTGGTTCATTTTCATTAAACTGGATGCAAAAAATGTAGTCCACGCGAACGTCGTCGCGGGCAAAAAGCTAGTCACTTATTAAAAGGAAAAAATATGAATAAAGGACAAAGCAGGAATAATTAAGCGCTTTTTCAATTATTGTATAGTTTCATACATTTCCTTATTTAGCAAAACATATTTTGTAATGAACGCTTAACATGCAGACACTGGATATTCTTCTTTGGGATTTAGTTTTCCGATAAAAATGACCAAAATTTTAATTCCCTTCGGCTTTGTGTAGAGTGAGGGTAAATATGTTCAAAATATCAATTATTTCATTATTTGAAATCGCACTGTTGGTATTGGTTGTTGATTCTAAATGTATATTCACTTTACAAGTTTCATATTCAGGGCGCATTGTACCCATGGAAATGCATCTTTTTTGCAACATTACTCCCAACTATCCGTGCTGCAAAATTAGAAATCCTTCAGCTACTCTTTTTTGGGAAATATTGAGTTTTTGATGATGAGTCTCCAACCGTATATACAATTCTTTTAGTCGCCCCTTACGAGGACTTATAGTTACTAGCATAAAAATACACACATACATACATTATACTCACGGCCACAAATCCCTCGAAGGGGTAACCAGAGCTAAGGAATTAGAAATTCCTAAGCCACTTTTGGATATTTGTGTCGGGAAAAGTAGGTAAAATAATAAAATAAAGGTTGTTGGTGCTGGGTCTCCAACCGCATCGCCCAAAAATCACTTTAAAGCCCCAACACCGTTAGTCGCCTCTTGCGTACTCCCACCGGAAGAAATGGGGTAGTGTTAATCTAAGCCGACATTACACAGCTAGAAATGCATAAAAATGATTATGAGAATTGATTAGGAATTACTTATGTAGAATTAATAACATATTTAACAACCGTGATAGCCCAGTGGGTAGAACACTCGGTTATCGTGCAAACGACTAGTGTTCAAATCCTGGGTCGGGCCTACACCAATTTGTCTTTTCTAAAGACATATGTGTGGTTAATTTATCATGGTTGTTAACGGTGAGGGAAAACATCCTGAGGAAACCCACATGGCTGAGTTGTACTTAGTCATGTGACAGTGTATTCGTACAAAACGGCGATAGGCCTGCCCCCTATCACGTGAGTACACTGTACATGCAAAACGTGGGTACTCTGAACACCAGGTGACAAAGTCACGTGATGTTCAGAAGTATTAGTACCTCTGCCAACCCCTTCGGGGATATTCGGCGTGAACGTTTATGTTTATGTTTATGTTATTTAACAAAAACAACTACAAACATGACTGTTTTTGCGCAAAGATAAATAAGCATCATGTTCCAATGCATACATTTAGCACGTAGGTAACTAATATAAATGAAATATTAAATTATTATACATTGATATACTCATGGCCATAAATCCCAAAAAGGGGTAGCCAGAGCGTCAGAGCTATAAACTCCTCAGCCATATTTGGAAGTTGATAGGGGACAAGATGGTAGAAATAAAGTATTGTTGGTGATGGGTCTCCAACCAAACCACTTAAAAGGCCCCATATCCTTAATCACCTCTAGCTTCTCGGTCCGGAGCTTGCAGGTTCGATCCCCGCTAAGAGCAACATTTATGTGATGAGCATAAATCATGCATAAATGATTGTTTCTTACTCTTGGGTGTTTTTATATATGTCATATATTATATTTATATAATATTAAGTATATCGTTGAGTTTTAAGTTGGGGCTAACTTGATCTGTGTTTAATATGTCCGTATATATTTATTTATTTATTATTATTCACCTCTTACGACACTCGTGGGTAGAAAGGGGTAGTGACATTCTATTTTTTGCCGGCGGCGGCGCTACACGGCAAAAAATAATAACTAATAATAATTTGGATGGTTTATCCATTGTGCTTGTGTCATTTTACATTTACTTTAGACTATTATGCTAAAATAATTGCATTTAATACCACGGATCAGTATGCCGATCTTTTGTACACTAGAGGTTTCATTGTACCTCTTGATGGTACGGTATCGAACCTCATCGTCATTTTTAATTTTTGAAGGAAGTTGATTATTGTCTTTGGTGGACGGCCGCAACGATGCAATGCAATTACTGTTACTCAGTTCTCTTTGCGAGTCTACTTATTATTGTGATTTAGCAGATTAGTATTAAAACAATAATTGTAAATCGAACACTATTTCATATTTTTGTCTAGGTGTTCTATTTTTGAAATAAATGGCCAGTGACACATAGATGTACTAAAAACGTTAGATATGTTATATACGAGGAAACCGGCGCTTACGAGTGGCACCGATTGCGGCAGATGAACGCACACCACTAGAAATATATCCAAACAACACACCAAGAAATACATTTGAAATGTAGGCGAGATAGCACATCTTATAGCAAGAGCATCTCATAATCATTTCTCTGTGTAGTGTCGGCTTAGAATAGCACTACCCCATCTCTTCCCGTGGGTGTCGTAGAAGTCGACTAAGGGACTAGGGCTTTTCCATCTGCGCCCTTACACCAATCCAAGGTCTGCCGCGCCGAGGGATGCATGGCCAGGGGTGAGCCTGGTCGCTAGCGTGCCGCCGTCCCGGAGCTTGGTGCACTCCGGGTACTAAATAACCTTACCTAGTCAAGCGGGGCTCTGGCTAGGTGGACAGTTTACTTCCCTTGCTTCTCGTGGGTCCAATATGTGTTCGAACTATAATAAACAAGGAGGCGGCGATGTAGCTCGCCACTCATCACGCTATGGTTTCTCACGGGGCGAAAAGTGGGCTAAAGAGACCCGCTTCAGTACGATGAATGTATGTGGAGGAATGTTTGAAAAATTAGATGAAGTATGTATGATTATGAATGAAAGAAAACTGAATTTTCTATGTTTAAATGAGACGAAGCGTAAGGGAAAGGAAGTTTCACAACTTGGCAACATCACAGCAATCTGGTCTGGAGTTGCTGACAATGACCGAGCTAGCCAAGGAGTGGGACTTCTGATATCTGAAAGGATGGCTCAGTGTATGAAAGATTACGAATGTGTGAGTCCAAGGCTCCTGTGGATTAAGGTGAAATTGGGACTAGTCCGGATGCGCATAATTTGCGTTTATGCTCCGGACATGTCTAAATCCCTATCCGAGAGGGAGGAGTTTTGGAATCTGTTAGACGATGTTGTGAATGGGTGTGATCAGAATGAGAGACTTATAATGTTAGGAGATTTTAATGGCTGGGTTGGTGTGTCACGCAACGGTTGCGAAAGAGTTTTAGGAAAGTTTGGCGATCAAAGGATGAATGAGAATGGTGAGAAATTGATTGAGGTATGTTTGGAGAGGAATCTTTGTGTTACAAACACGTTGTTTAAACACAAAGATATCCATATGTATACAAGACAGAGGGGAAGCGAGAGAAGTATGATTGATTTTGTGATAGTTGATGAAAGGCTGAGAGCAAAGGTTGTTGACACCAGGGTCTATAGGGGCACGAACGTTGGCACAGATCACTTTCTCGTTATATCACGATTAAGGGGTCTGTGTACGCGTTGGCGTCACAGGCCTAAAGTGTCAACAACGGATTTTGCGAGAATAAAAGTGGAAAAACTGCAAGAAGATGAAAATATCAGAAATGAATACGTGAGAAAATATGATAGACTAAGTTGCGTGGAGATGAAGGATGAATTGGAAATAGAAGAGGTATGGGATGTGCTCAAATCGACGATGGTTGAATGTGCGACGGAAGTTTGTGGAGTGTTTAAAAGGTCAAATAGACCACCAACAAGTTGGTGGGATAAAGTTGTGAAAGGGGCGGTTGGAGATAAGAAGAAAGCGTGGTTAGATTTACTAGCGATTAAAGCTAGTAAACGGATGAATGCGAGTGTAACTGACGATGTAGTGCAGAAAAGTGAAGATGAATATAAGAGAGTTAAGAATGAGGTGAAGAAGAAAATAGAAAAGAAAAAGCGGGATTTGCAAGAGTGGTGTGAGAGGAAACTTTCTGATAATTTCCGGAATAACCAAAAGTTATTCTGGAAGTATATCCGGAAGAAAAAGGGAGTTTCCCAAAACACGAGAGTGAGTGTAATAAGAGATGAACAGGGTGAATTGGCGACGGATGAAAGTAGCATGAAAGGGTATGGAAGAATTATTTTGAGGGACTGTTTGAAAAAGAGGATGCATCCATTTCTCCGCCAATCGACAGTAATGTTGATTGGAACGAAGAGATGGGTGATTTCAGTGACAGTGAGATTAGTATGGAAGAAATAATGAAAGCAATGAAAAGTATGAAAGTAGGGAAGGCGGCAGGGTATGATAGGATTACTATCGAAATGCTGAGGGCTGGTAAAGGGTTGGTGGCTTCTTGGTTGTACTTCCTTTTCCAAAAATGCTGGTCGAGTGGCAAAGTTCCACGAGATTGGTGCAAGGCGGTGATTGTGCCTCTATATAAAGGAAAGGGGTCACACCAAGAGGCTAAAAACTACCGCGGCATCAGCTTACTCAGCATTGTTGGTAAATTGTATGCTAAGGTACTGATTGAAAGAGTGATGAATGAAACTGATGAGAAAATATGGGATGTGCAAGCGGGATTTAGGAAAGGAATGGGATGTATGGATCAAATCTTCTCTCTAAGGAGCATCACCGAAAAGTTCTTAGCTAAGAACCAAAAGGTGTATTGCTCCTTCATTGATTTAGAGAAGGCGTATGATAGGGTGGTAAGAAAGTGTTTATGGGAGGTGTTATCCAAGTTCGGTTTGGGGAGTCAACTTATACGTGCATTGGTATTACTCTATGAGGATTCTAGTGCATGTGTAAGAGTAAACGGGGAAAACACTGACTGGTTCGGAATCTCTAGGGGTGTCCGACAGGGATGTGTAGCTTCTCCGTGGCTCTTCAATTTGTTCATGGATGACTGTTTGACAGAGTTGCGTGAAAGTGATTATGGACTAAGAATGGGTGGATTCATCATTAAATGCCTCTTGTATGCTGACGATCAAGTGCTACTTGCATCATCGGCTGAAGAGTTGCAAGAGATGATGAATATTGCATGTGAGTCTTTTGTAAGAATGGGAATGAAGGTGAATGAGGATAAGACCAAAACGATGGTTTTTGAGAGACAGGAAGATGTGACAAAATGCGTGATTGCGATTGATGGTAAGGATGTGGAACAGGTGAAGGAGTTTGTATATCTGGGAAGTTTGTTTACAAGGGATGGAAAATGTGATGAAGACATTGAAAGAAGAGTGAAAAGGGGTAATGCGGTAAATGGAACAATGAATAGCCTAATGATCAGTCAATCGGTGTTTAAAAAGGCCCGAATGGCTGTGCATGATGCTGTTCTTGTTCCTACGCTTATGTATGGAAGCGAATGTTGGGTGTGGCAGAAGAAGCATGAGAGCAGAGTGAATGCAGTAGAGATGAGGTCCCTCAGAAAAATTTGTAACGTTAGATTGTGTGACCGAGTGAGAAATAGTGTTATTCGTGAAAAGTGTGGTGTGAAAGATGATATTGTAAGAAAGATAGAAAAAGGAATGTTGAGATGGTTTGGGCACATAGAGAGGATGGATGATAGAAAATTGGTAAAAGGGATCTATAGAGCTAGTGTGGATGGTAATGTTAGTAGAGGACGACCACGGAAAACACACTTGGACCAAATTGAAAGTGTGCTCAAAAAGGCTGGCGTCCGAAGTATGAAGAATAAAAGAGCATGTATGAAAAGATTGATGGATGTAAACGAAGCTAGAGAGGTTTGCCAGGATCGTACGAAGTGGCGATCGATAGTCTCTGCCTACCCCAATGGGAATTAATGGCGTGAGTATATGTATGTATGTATGTATAGCAAGAGCTAAAAAGATATAAAAATAATTCTCTATACACACGATTTATTATAAAACTATAGTTTGTGCAAAATCTCATCACACACGACAGCATTCTCGATTATTTTGATAAATAAACACGCCAAAACAGGTGAACGATTGCGATTGCGACGGCAGCTAGTGTGCGACTAAAGTCAGATGAGCCATTTAGCCTGTTTTTTTAGTGCCACTTATGAGCGCGCATAACTTATCAACGGTTTATTATTAGTACATCTATGCCAGTGACAGTATTTAAGAACCGACTAGGTACAAACCACGAAAGTTTAAAAAGTGTATAAGCAATAGTATCGTACTAAAATTATAGATTCAGTCATATTCATTATGACAGAGTAAATTATAAAAAAAATATGCGGCTAATAATGCTCCCCTCTTACGACAAAATGGGTTAGTGACGGGAAGAAATGGGTTAGTGTTATTCTTCCAGTCACCAATTGTTTATTTTATTATTTGTGTACTTAATATTTTGCTATCTTTGTAAACAGCTTTGTTTAAAAAAAGAGTTTTGTTTTTCATAATCTTGTTAATAGAAGTGTAAGTTTTCGTTCCTTGCTTTTCTTTATCAGCTCAAGAATTTTTTTAAATTAAAATAATTAAAGAAAAAACATTTATATTTCATTTAAGGAATATGTCTTATTTAATTATAAGTTTTTCCATAATGTTTATAGCACTCATATACCTACTCACGCCATTATTCCCAATTAGGGTAGGCAGAGACTTTCGATCGCCAATTCGTACGATCCCGGCAAACCTCTCTAGCTACGTTTATATCCATCAATCTTTTCATACATGGCCTTTTTTTTTCTTTATCCTTTGGATGCCTGCCTGTTAGAGCACACTCTCTAATCGGTCCAAATGTGTCGTTCGTTGTCGTTTTCTACTAACATTACCATCCACATTGTCTGTATAGATCTCTTTTACCAATATACTATCACCCATCCTCTCTACGGGCCCAAACTATCTTAACAATCGGTTTTTCTATCTTTTTTACAATATAATCTTTCATATGCCACTTTTCACGAATCACGCTTTTCTCACTCGATCATATAACCTAACTTAAAAAAACTGAGGTACCTTATCCCTACTGCATTCACTCTTCTCTCATCCTTCTTCTGCCACACCCAACATTCGCGGCCATGCATAAGGGTGGAAATAAGAACAGCATCATGCACGCATAGCTATTCGGGCCATTTCATTTAACAAACTTCCCAGATATACAACCTTTCTATATTATATTCCTATTATATACAATTTTCACTTGCTCCACATTTTTACCATCAATTTCAATCGCGCTTTCTGCCACATTACCCATTACCCTCTATCAATATAGTAGTATTATTATCATGCCAATAATTAAAGATACCTTACTCCTTCTAGGGATTTATAGCCGTGAGTTTATGTATGTATGTATGTAATAATATTATACTGACAGAAAACTTCAGGTACATTCAGCAAAAAAGTTAGTAGAAGTTTTTCTCACACGACATAGTTATCTTATATGAGAGAACTGAATCCGCGCGCATTACATCATGACTAATATTGAGTTTATTAGTTAGCTTTTGTTAAATTATTATGTTAAATTACACAAATTTGTTATTTTCCTAAAACCAAGTCGCTTCTCAACTCAACTCAAACGTTCACGCCGAAACATATAACCAGTTGAGTTATTCAGATACAGAATAAATTCACGGCAAAGAATAATGGTGTATTTGTTTCCAGGACCGGACTGTAGTCAGTTATGGAGAAGCCAACTGAAGATGGAAACCGAATCTGGACGAAGTTGAAGTCGCTGTCAGCTCCATGGGGGTTTCCTGACGCGGAAGATGAGCGGCTATACCTGGCTTACACTCGCCAGCAGCGGGAGCGGTCCGTTCCGCGGCTACTATGCGCTGGCCTACTCCTGCAACTTTATACCTCACTAGTACCAGGAGAAGCAGATTTTCAAACTGCTTATGCCATCACAACCATAGCTATACTTCTGAACGTCACACTGATACTTATCTACTATTGTATTCGAACTACCCGCCCAGTCCTATCACATGTAACTTGGGTTGTACTATGGGGCCAATTGCTAATCAGTGCGTTCAGAAGGGTAGGAGATTCATACAATGAACTACTTGGATGGGGGGTTCTATTTCAATATCTTTCATTGGCAGCATTGCCCTTTAATTACCTTCTCCTTATTGTGTATGGTTTATTATCTATTATTGGATATCTTCTTGTACAGTATTTAAATGCGAGCTATTCCGAAAGTCGACTGCCTATGGATTTCAGTTGTCAAGTAAGTTGTTTCCTCATTTGAAACTATTAATATGATTGGTTTTTAACACAATAACTGTACATTGAATGTACTTGTTAACAGGAAGCTGCAAATTTCACACTACTGCTTGGAGTATCTCTTTTAGGAGCAACAGCATATGCTGTGGCTGAGAAACAACAACGAAACTCATTTCAAGAAACAAAATGCAGTCTCAAAGATAAACTGACTATTGAACAACAAAGCCAAGAACAGGTATAGATTATTTCATGATTTGCATGTTCTCTAATTATCTCAAGCTAGTAGCTTATTATAATATTACATTACAAATTGAATCCATTTAGCAACTATTTTCCATTATCATAAATAATACGATTGATACACAGTAAAAATATTATATTCGTTTCTAGGAACGATTACTCCTGTCAGTTCTGCCAGAACATGTTGCAGTTCAAATGAGACAAGAGTTGGGTCTTATCGACACCCAATTTAAAAAAATATATATGTCTCGGCACGAAAATGTAAGGTATGGTTACTAAATTTGTTTTTAAAAAATGTTTTATTCTTAAAACTTAGTCAGTACTCTTTTATAACACTTTGCTATAGTCTATAGAAGCATGAGAGCAGAGTGAATGCAGTAGCGATGAGGTCCCTCAGAAAAATTTGTAATGTTAGATTGTGTGACCGAGTGAGAAATAGTGTTATTCGTGAAAAGTGTGGTGTGAAAGATGATATTGTAAGAAAGATAGAAAAAGGAATGTTGAGATGGTTTGGGCACATAGAGAGGATGGATGATAGAAAATTGGTAAAAGGGATCTATAGAGCTAGTGTGGATGGTAATGTTAGTAGAGGACGACCACGGAAAACACACTTGGACCAAATTGAGAGTGTGCTCAAAAAGGCTGGTGTCCGAAGTATGAAGAATAAAAGAGCATGTATGAAAAGATTGATGGATGTAAACGAAAGTAAGAGAGGTTTGTCAGGATCGTACGAAGTGGCGATCGATAGTCTCTGCCTACCCCAATGGGAATTAATGGCGTGAGTATATGTATGTATGTCTGTATGCTATAGTCTCTCTCGTTATAGAGATAGTGTTATTCTTGCAGTCATCTCAAATATAACTGAATATTTTTGTCAAATGTAGTTCAGTAATACTACTTTCATATTAGTTCCGAATTACTGATTCCAAAGATATAACTATTTTTCACTCAATTAATCAAACTGACCGATTTCGTTCAGATAAACACAAAGGTCAGTAATTTTCGATACGCTACCTAACAGGACGGATGACTGATTAGTAAAACCTATCTTTAATTTGTCCGGGTTTGAAAGGGTGTGAATGTTTAAGTTCTTGATGTAAATATACTATATACTTGTATTGCGTAAATAAACCCTTCACGACAGTTGAAACTATATAAGATTGAAGAATCATGGAAGCTGAATAAAAATACTTTGCTGCACATGCTTTACATGCTTTGTTGAATCGAGTCAAAGTTATTCTATGGCTGCTCCAGTAGTATACATTAGCATTTCAACGACCTTGGTGTTGCTCTTCCATTATGTGAATGACGACACTATGCCGATATGACTTTCATTTAGTCTTTGAGAATTTTCCCAATTGATGTTCATAATATCCATGGCACTGAAAATGCATCATAAGTAGATGAACGTGATGAGAGTTGTCGAGCACTTCCTGTTTATTACGAAAATCTCAGAAAATATGAACTCTGAGGGATTTATTTGTCACTAAATGTTCTGCGGACGATCGCCGATTAGGTTTATTATTTCAATTATAATTATAATAAATTGGATTTGGTTTTGTTATTTGTAAATAAAAAACACACCAAAAATTGCCTAGTATTTTTCGTTGACCTTGCTAAGGCCCGAGCGCTACCCACCGTCCGTGTGTTCAGAGTAGTCAGAGTAGGGTAGGTGTGATTTCAGAAGTGACTGTTTATATAACTGTAATATTCACAACTCAGTAAAATAACAATAGCCATGGTAATTACATGGTATATTTGGAAAAAGAGCCTATTTTATTATTCACCATAACAGTAACAAAGAATTCAAATTTTGTACAATAACACTATACATAATTTGGAATTCACGTGTTGCTTTGCTATCTATTTTAAATGATACTCAAAAGAGTCTAAGTAGGCTTCTTTCACATTCTAGGACTCACATACGCGAAATTATTTCAACAATAGCCACTGAGATCCTTTACAAACCTTGAGAGGGCCATATTGAGATATTTTAAAGTTAAGTTAAAATATTTTTAAAGGTTCTTAAAAAGTGACGACGACGACGACGTGATAGCTCAATGGGTAGAACACCGGTTGACGTGCAAGCGACTAGTGTTCAAATCCCGGGTCGGGCCTACACCAATTTGTCTTTTCTAAAGACATAAGTGTGGTTAATTTATCATAATTGTTAGCGGTGAGGGAAAACATCGTGAGGAAACCCACATGGCTGAGTTGTACTTATTCATGTGACAGTGTATTCGTACAAAACGGCGATAGGCCTGCCCCCTATCACGTGAGTACACTGTCCATGCAAAACGTGGGTAGAGTACACAGTGAACACCAAGTGACAAAGTCACGTGATGTTCAGAAGTATTAGTACCTTTGCCAACCCCCTCGGGGATATTCGGCGTGAACGTTTATGTTATGTTATGTTCTTAAAAAGATAAAAAATATTTATTTCAAAATAAAAATAATTGTTCTCTATTTTTTGAACGTCACAAACTTACGTATAAGTTAAATCTTACTCTACTGACTCTACTTCGGATTCGGAAGGTGTATTGTTGCGAGAAGAACCCGTAAGAAACTCAGCAACACACATCTTTTCTTAGTCACATTACAATATTGGTGTATGTCTGGAAATATCTTGAATAGAGCCCTGGTGACACCAAGCAGTTTCATCTATCATATAATCATTTAAACTGTAATAAGCTTTTTAATGAAGACTGCGTTTTATAATTACTTTGAATTTCTTTTCTGTTAGATTCAAAATGTCATCAGGTATTTTATTATAAAATTTATAAAAGACGTATTTATTTTTGACAGTCTGTACTTTTGAATTGAAATTTTATTATTATCTCTAAGACTTCTAGTATGTCTGTCATAGTTTTTGGAAAATGATTTCAATTTTTTTCTTACACACATGATGTTTTCATGTATATATTGACATGGCAGTGTCATTATATTTATGGTTTTAAACAATTCTCTAAGGGAATCTCGTGAACCTCAATTATACATAGCTCTTATTGCTCTTTTCTGTAGAATAAATATGGTCCCAACATCAGGCAGCTCTGCCCCATAGTAAAATGCCATAAGACATGATGCTATGAAAATAACTATAGTAAACTAAACGAGCGGTCTGTACATCAGTTAAATGTCTTATTTTTCTAACGACATAGGCAGCACTGCTTAGCCTGCCAGCTAGCGCGCTAATGTGGGGTCCCCATTGGAGCTTTGAGTCCAGATGTATCCCTACAAAAACTGCGCTATCCGTAAATGCTAATTTTTCATTATTAAATGTAATTTCATTATCAACACTTTTAACATTGGGTAATGCAAATTTAATACATTTTCCTTGTTGAAATAACTTATATTATATTTTTAAATTTAAGTGTGAAATTACATTAGTGAGTGTAGTGTGAGTACGTTATAATATTCTCAGAACCTCAAAAACCGACCGTGATAGCCTAGTGGTTAGAACACTCGGTTATCGTGCAAACGACTAGTGTTCAAATCCTGGGTCGGGCCTACACCAATTTGTCTTTTCTAAAGACATATGTGTGGTTAATGTTATGTTATGTAAACTTAAAAACTACTAGGTCAAACTGAGAATAACAAAGATTTTGCAGTTATAGGTAGAGTGTTCCATATTGTGCGATATGGTTGGAGACTCATGTTTAACAAACTTTATTTTGCAATCTTTTCCCCGCTCTACTTCCACAACTGGCGAAGTTTCTTATTCTGAAGCTCTGGCTACACTAGGCATTTATAGCTTTAAGTATATGTATGTATTCTATCGTTCTTTGATGCATGCATGCTTTCTTTGTTCTTTTATGTGTATCAGTTTCAATTTGATATTTTTTCCTTTACGTGATGCATTTTCGCTTATTTCAGCATACTGTACGCAGACATAGTTGGATTCACAGCTATTTCATCTACGTACTCCGCTCAGGATCTGGTTGCCATATTAAACGAGTTATTTGCTCGGTTCGATCGTCTGGCTGAAGTGAGTATCGTAGCTGTTATTTACATACATACATACGAATACTCACGCCATTAGCTGTTATTTGAAGCTAGTTTTATTAAATTTCATTGTTTTGTAAGTAGCGGGTATCACATTGTCTTTTAAAAACCTATACCTCTACTTATGCATACATATTTAATTCCAACAAGGCGTAGCTAGAGCTTGTAAAGTAGAAATTCTTCAGATACTTTTGAGGTTGAGTAAGTAAAAGATAGTAAAACAAAGGATTGTTGGTGAGTGATGACGGATCTCCAGCAACATTGCCCACGAGAACTTGAAAAGAGCCATAAATCTACACATGAAAAAGTGTAATTGTATGTATAAGTTTCCTTCTTTGAGGTTTCCTTACATATTTATTGTTTTTTAATTTAAGTGTTAAGTTTTCTATTTATGTATAAAGTTTAAAAGAGCTCTTTTAGAGTCCTCACGCCTTATATCCATAAACTATACAAACTCGGTAGAATTATGATTTCATTCGTCGTAGATTAGGAAGAAATCTTCAGATTTATTTAAACAAATAAGGAGCAGTAATATTACGTCAACAGCTGTTGTATTATAAGAATAGTCAATACCTAGGACTTAGATAAAGAAGAAATATTTAGACACTTTAGTAATTTTACGCTTTTTATTTTAGTTTTATTGATATACAACCTGTTTATTACAGATAAAATTTATATTCATTAGTAGCTTAAAGGTAACAGCTTGCTTGATATCATCTTTGGTTTTAGAAATATCAACAATTGCGAATCAAAATCTTGGGTGATTGCTACTACTGCATAAGCGGCGCTCCGGTAGAGCGGGCGGACCATGCGGTGCTTTGCGTGCATATGGGACTGTCCATGGTTAAAGCTATCAAGTAATTATATTTTAGTAATTATAGTAAATAAAAGTTTGCCATTATATGCTTTCCTCATACATACATAGCTTCCATTGGGGTACTACCACTAGCTGCTTGCCTTACTTTGTGTTGTACGCCTACGATTAACAAACGATTACCTTTCCAATAAGTTTTTATGTTAAATTAAGTATTTTCATATTGATCACTTGACGTACAAAAATGTTCTACTCCCTTAACGATTTTTAGAGAAATAAAATTTAACAATCATTTAGTTACTAAAAGATAGCTGAGATTCAGCTTATCTCACATCGCTTTCGCGGCTTTAGCAGCTTAGAATTTATAGGTACTTTGCTTAAATACCTATAAATTAATAAATTATCGTTGAAGTCGTAAAGATTTTATCGTCTTTACTTTGCCTCTTTATGTTGAACTTTTTAATTTTTCTATGCAAAGCTCGAGATCGTCATAATAACGACTGGATCCACCGCATCAGCCACTGTTAGCCATTAAGATAACACACATGGGTTTTTAAACTTTTGTTTTGCAATAACCTACAAACTAAGTACAAATCAGCCGTGTGGGATTCCTCGTGATGTTTTCTTTCACACTTTAAAATCATGATAAATTAACTACACATATTAGCTTAGAAAAGACATATTGGTATAGCTGTAGGTCCGACTCGGCGTTTGAGCCCACGACTCCCTGTATTATAGATAATGCCCTTACCTTTGACTTAGGTCTGTGGAAACAGCAAAGATATACTGGCCAGTAGACCCTGCTGAGTAACTTGTAATTTGTATTTATGTTTAACACGAAAAACATTTACATACCGCGATGTAGGAATTTGAGTGAGACGCTGCTATGTGCGATTGAGTCCGCTGTAGTGGGCGCGATAACAGTACTCCCACAGGCCTTAAAGCAGTGAAAACTTGCAGATACGTCCAACAGACGACAAACTCCCCCGTGGACATGCGCGTGGGCATCCACACGGGCGCGGTGCTGGCCGGCGTGCTGGGCCAGCGGCAGTGGCAGTTCGACGTGTACTCGCGCGACGTAGAACTTGCCAATAAGATGGAGAGCAGCGGGAAAGCTGGGTATGACACTTTTATTTCAGTCAGTTACAGCTCTAACCATAAAGGGTAGCTAGTGCTTATGAATTAATGTTTTAACTTCCACTAAAATAGATAATTTCGGGATTCTTTAATATAAAGCCAGGAAGATTAAGTATATAACGAAACGTTAGCTGGGAATGGTTTGTTTACATTATTTCAATCAAAATTTACGAGTTAGTTAGTTTAGCTAAAAACTGATGTGCATAAATGTGATGCATTGTTCTTCTTGTGTTGTTCAGTGGACTGTTACAACATGTTAAGAGATACAAAAGATAGTATATTTTATGTATTCCAACTACACTTATTTTCATTAATATTTTTCCAAAGGCTTTAAGAACAGACCCTTCAAAAATTTTAATAAGCTGTAACAAAAAGACTGCTACTCTGTATATCAGTAAGTAATATGGGATTTCTATAATTATATTTTTTTCCAGCCGAGTACACATATCAGAAGTGACACTAAGCTTCCTCAACGACGAGTTCGAAGTGGAGCCAGCTCACGGCGAGAAGCGGGAGGAAATCCTACGACAGGCCGGAATCAAAACGTACTTCATTGTGCGCGTACTGAAACCGGTGAGTTCTGTTGGTACCATTGTTTCTATTGTACGCTAAGCCTAGTAGTGGGGTGGAGTTGAAACAGAGTTGAATTTCACAGATAAAAGAAGTTCCATCACTTACCAATTTAGTACTTGTTGCTGATAATGTATTTTATTTAGGTCTATTTTAAACCTAAGATCATTATTCATCACCTTACGGCAATAGTTCCCAAAAAGTGTTAGTTAGAGCTTCAAAATTAGAAATTCTTCAAGGACTTTGGAAGTTGAGTAGGGAAAATATTATTGAATATAGGTTGTTGGTGATGGGTATCCAAACGCATCAACCCAAAAATCACTAAGCCCTAAACTCTTACGTGCCTCTTACGATACCTGGCAGAAGAAATGGTGTAGTGATATTGTAAGCCGATACTAAACAGTCCCGCTACACTACACGTTACACATACATACATATACTCACGGCTATATTTCCCTAGAAGGGGTAACCAGAGCTAAGGAATTATAAATTCCTCAGCCACTTTTGGAAGTTGAGTGGGGAGTTGAATTTTTGGTGATGGGTCTCCAACCGCATCGCCCAAAAATCCAATAAAAAGCCCCAATACCCTTAGTCGCCTCTTACCCGTGGGTAGAAAGGGGTAGCGACATTCTAAGCCGGCACTACACGGCAACGTTACACAATTCTAAAAAAATACAAAATATACCGGTTTTACATAACAATAAAATTTGAATGAATTGAATTTGTAAACTCAACAGATAAACCAATGGTACCTTCATTCAATGGGTATAGACCATAGACAAAAGTAATATTAACAATGCATTCTTCAAGAGCAGTGCTGTATGTTTTCTAGAGGCACATCAACATATAATCCAAAGGATCAAGGCAAGGACTTGAAGGTGGCCTAACTTAAAAGGCGATAAAATCAATTACGTCCAACCAAATTTCTTTCAATCAAATTATGCTTTTATAAATATACTTAACTTTAGTTTATTAACCAGACCGGCTTCGCATGGGTAGCATTTACGCCTTAATATTTCATGAAGCAAATTGTATTCTAGAAATACTATGGGATTCTTCACTATGAGTTATAAAATACGTAGGTGCCTGTATCCATAGCCTTGATAGGGAGAGCACGACACAAAGTAAATTGCTTAGATATTTTGGTAAAATTGTTTGTACTAAAGTTTTAAGTCTGCTTCATTATTAATGTATTTATTTGGCTAGTTATTTTTATGTTATTTTTTGTGATGAATTCGTTTAGTTATGTTTATGTTTTTTTTGATATTTCATCATATAATTTGAATTTGGATCAAATATTTTGTGAAACTGCGAAGTTCATTTTTGAATCAGTTTTGTGGATAGTGAGCCTATTTAATACAAAACTACAAACAATATATAAGTAAGACTAGAAAAATTCATATATACACACACACACACACACACACACACACACAATAAAAATACTTGTGTATTTCGTATTTTTTGTATCATATCAAAGCCGGTTGAATATCCACCACGTTAGCCAAAACGTTTAACATCCGAATAATTCAATCACAATCAATAAGCCGAAAAAGTAATCCGATTGTAGTCTCAAATAAAAATCCGTCAGCAGCAGACATAGTAAATCCAGACGAGATTGAAACGAATCCGGTCTGTTAACTCGAAAATCGTATTTGCAGTTCCAAGGGGAGGCTGGGGAGAAGGGCGCGATAGACGGCGAAACTCCCGACCCTCTTTCCGAGCTTCGCGACGACGACGAAGAGTCGGTGAGTAGAGTGCACTACTCCCAGAACTTCTCAAATAGGACACTAGGTCATCTCCGGAGTCATTAGTTTTTACAAGTTGCTTTGCTATTTCTAGATTCTGTCGCCGCAAGACGAGGAGAATGATAACGAGCAAACCAAGATATCGCATATGTTGGCTGAGGAGCTGGTCAACAGAGATGATGATAAGTATGTTTTTGAATTTTTATGTGTACAATTAAGCCTGTGTCTTGTTCAACCAAATGATTCAAAAGCATAGGCCATGATACCTCGTCCACTTGAGTAAAAATAAAATTTGTTTATGAGCTTAGCTTTGAAGTGTTATATTATTTATTTCTATGATACACGAGTACTTTCAGTCAGGTATTGAAACGGTTGGTTTTAAAATAATAAAATTATTCATAATTTTTCTTTATATTCTAGTAGGAAAGCTTGAATCATAATACGTGCACGTATCATACAAGAGTCGTTGACATTTCACTTAGATACTATTTTTTCATTAGCTTCACCTGTATGTATGTATGTATGTAACCGACTCCTTTAAACTCGATTTTGACCCACTTTAAACGGACCTATTTAAATTAAAATGTGTACACCTATCGAGAATCAGGGACAGTATAATATTTTTATAGTTTCATCCCATTATTCTGATTAGGATCGCCAGGATTAAATAATTTCAAATGATTCAGTACTAAAAAGTTAAAAATAAATATAGTTTAAAAAAACTAAAAAACACGCTTTTAAAGCACATCAATCTAAAAAGTGAAAAATAATGGTATTATTGTGAAAAAGCGTGGGACGCTCTGTGCCATAATTTTCGTCTATCGAGCAACCCACGTACCCACCCCAATACATATACTTAAAACATTAGATCCTAATGGGGTGGCATAGACTATCGTTCGCCACTTTGTTTATCAATCTTTTCACAGATGCCCTTTTATTCTTCATTCCTCAGACGGCTGAATTTTGAGCACATTCTCTACTGACAATAACATCCACATACTAACCAAATTGTATTCGGTTAGCATGTGTTTTAGGAGGTCCTTACCCAATTTAACCGCAATTCCAGAGAACTAGGTGACGCCACTACCCTCTGCCTGACGTTCAAATCCCGCGACGCGGAGGCGGCGTGGTGGCGGCGCGGCGAGGTGTGTCCGGCGACCACGGTGGCCGGGCCCGCGCTGCTGCTGCTGGCGCCGGCCGCCGTGCTCTCCTCGCTCGCCGTACCACCGTCTTGGCCGCTGAGGGCCGTCTACATGGCGCTTATACTGGAAAGCGGACTTGCTAGTATCTTGTACTACGTGTGTTTTAGATGCGCTGCTTATAAAGTAAGCAATAAGGATATTTTATAATGTTAATAGCAGTTGCCCCTATGACATTTAATTGTATGACAGTGTTGTTTTTTGTTTCTCCTATTGTTCTTTTGAAGGTTTTAGCTATTCATTGGTGAAAGTTTTTATTAATCGGTTGTATGGTTTCGAAGCCTATTCAAGCCCATGCAGACAGACAACAAATAAATTAATGTTTTCTCTTTATAATAAGTGTATATGATTTTAGAATCTCTTTCATGTAAAGTACACTGTTCACACACAATCAAGAACCTCCATAGAAAGTAGGAATTATTTTTCAGCAATATCTACTATATATAAAATCATTCCGTTACTGACTTACTGACAGACAGCGCCCAGCCTAAACGGCTAAACCTAGAAAGCTGAAATTTAGTAGGTAGATAGTGTTAGTGCTTAAAATGAACACAAAAAAAAGAATTCTCAGAAATTCCCACGGGAATTAAGTTTGTATGAAACTTCCGCAATTTCGATTGTATAAGTGTAAAGATGTAAAGTCTCCTAAACAGAGATTAAGGTAAATTACAAAACAAAAGGATTACTCGAAATTCTTATGGGAACGGGAATAACGGGAAATCGAATGTTCTATGAAATTTTCACAATTTCAATTCTATCGGGTTGAAATTTGGTATATTGCAGAAGAGTTACGAGAAATTCAAACGCGCACAGATATTACAGGAGATTTAAGTGTATATGAAACTTATATAAGCTTCATTCCCTATATTTAACATATGTGTCGAATTGTTTATGCTATTGTTGAATTACTCAGATAAAGGCTTATGCATTTGGTTGATGGTGCTAGGGTTGCTGAGGTTGTCTTAAAATGACAATTCCATGCGGACGAAGTCGCGGGCAAAAGCTAGTATTTCGGTCCTATGCTGAAGCTTACATCTATTTGTGCAAAGTCTGTCTAATATTTTAATATACTGATGTGAAAGTGGGATGATCCCATTATTTATTGAGATTATTGAGTTTTTTTCTCATTACTTCCTGTTAATCGTTCCCTATCACAAATATACAAGATATCTTTACCTTGTAAATTTGTTAATACATACATCACATACTCACGGCTATAAATCTTTTAAAGGGGTAGCCAGAGCTTCGGAATTAATAAATTTTCAGCCACTGTTGGAAATTAAATGGGGAATGGATTGTAAAATAAAGTTTTTTGGTGATTTAATAAAAGCCCCAATACCCTTAGTCACCTCTCACGTACACACGCTGAAAGAAATGGGGTTGTGCTATTCGAAGCCGAAACTATATAGCAAACAATTTTGATCATTTGTAATAAAAATAAATTCTTTAAATGATAATTATATAACATAAATTCTACATTCCAGAAAAAAGCGATAAGTCCGTACTGGAAACTAACTTGCAGCCTCTTCAACCTGTGTCTGTACGCGGCCGCTAATGTGGCACCACTGGTAAGAACTAGCTATTACCAATATTTACGACTACTTATATAGAGACTATTCTTTTAATAAAACTTTTTTTCCTGAATCTCTTTGCCAATTATTGGGCGGTAAGAAGGTCAATAAATTATTTTAATTATAAAATGGATAGACTCGTGAAATAAAAACAATATAGCGGCGGCCGTTTTTCCGTAAAAGATAGGTCAGAATTTAAAATTTACTACTAATATAAATTTTTGGCTGTATTGTAAAGTAAAGTTATATGGACCAAACTAATATGTTTCAGATAATATGTGGTAACTATGAGAGCCTCCTCGACGACGGACTTCGAGAGGACGCTCTATCTCACAGCGGCGCGCACCGGTGTCTACACCCTTCCTATTATTATCAGGTATTTTTTGAGAGTTCAACTGTATCCACGAATAAAATAACAAATCAAAAAGCAATAGTGCTCAGTGCCCTGTGAGACCATAAGGAAGTGTTACATAATAAAATTTAGAGCATTACTTAGCAATCTATTCCAAAATTAGAATATGCTGCAGCAGCGAGCTGTAGAGTGTTATATAGAAAAGGGTAAAGACAAAAATGGAATACTTTTTCCGAACAGGTTTTCCTTCCCTTGCATTTAAATTTCACTACTTTGCCATCTAGTATACACTTAGAGTAGCTTTATTTCTATCTTTATTTCATATCTATCCGTGGGTGTCATGTCTTGCAAATACGATTCTACTAAAATGATTGTGATGCGATTTTGAATGAAAATTCAGCACAAAAGCACCTGATTTGATTCTACCCCTCTAAATTACTATAGCGACTGACGCATAGTTTATACCAAAGTTGAGATCAAAGGCTATTTTATTTGTCCCTCACATGCAACCGTATATAGACTAGTACCACCACAACCGTTGTCTCTCACATTAACTTTTCCCTGAAACTCATATAGTATATTCCTGCTGTACAGGTCGGCGCAGGCGTGCTATGCGGCGCGCTGTGGGTAGCCCCGCTGGACTGCGGCCGTCGCAGCCTACTGATGCTGGTGCTGGCGGCGGCGCACGTCATTCCGTACGTGCTGTACCCGGCCCTGCTCGCGCCGCGCCTGCATATCGACCACGATCCCTACGCGCAGCCGTTCAACAAAACTCTGCAGTATAGCGAGCAATTTGTACATGTTATGTAAGTTAAAAAACGATGATACATTGAATTATTTTTCACGCTACTTACTTGATGATAACATAAACTATCTCTTCCAACTTACATTTACAAATTGTGATCAACCTTCAATCACACTATAGTTTATAGACATGCTTATATTTATACAAATTCATTTATTAGAAATTCTACTTCCAAAAAGTCTTAATTTAATTTACTTTTGTCACATACTCACCGTTTGTTTCAGATCTGTGATACACAACGGGCGTCATATACTCATGCTATTTCTGATCGTAATAGCTTTACTCGTGTTTGATAGATATGTAAGTTATGTAGTTTTATTGTAGTTGTGTAGTTTTGGTTAAGAATTGCACTAACCCATTTCTACTAGGAAGGGTCTTAAAAGACGATTTAAGGTTTTGGAACCTTCATGTGATTTTTTGGCGATGTAGCTGGTTAACCGGGGCAGGGTCTCATAGAATTTACGTTTTTGATTCCGCAAATTTATTTGACATTTAAAACTAAGTAGACATTTATTATAATGGGAAAGTGAATTACTCATTATTCACTTTCTGTATAGACTATGTCCTATCCTAATTTGGTAATCATGTAGGAGTAAACTATCTTATTCAAAACTAGTGGATCGTCCCAGCTTCGCCCAGGTAGCGTTGTTTTTTTAAATATCTGAGGTTTCTTTCTTCAGTCACTGCTCAAGCATTGTGAAATTCAGCGCAATGTTTTCAATTTATTAAATTTATAGCACTCCCTAAACAGTGTAGTTTGTTGATTTTGAATGCGCTTTAATGAACGGTTCAGTATTTCCGTTTAATAGCAAATTTTGGAATAAAACGCTATGAAGTATTTATAACAACCTAAAAAATAAATCATTACGTGATGTAGGATGCAACTACTGGCGCCATCTAGTATGTTATATGTAAATTAGTAAAGATTTGGTTTTGGTCACGTTACGGGCGCGATGGCTTATTTTATGAATATTTTCGGTGTTTCTCTACCGATTTCTATGATTCTTTTTTTATTAAATAGGTAATAATGTTACCTTTTTTAAATTAGGGTTGAATGAGAGGTTTACAAACGTAAGAGTAAACAAATATAATCAGAATGTTCCGATCTGCTAAGCTTTCAGGAATTACACGTGTTTTTGTGAGTCAACCGTAAAAGATAGACATAAACTGTTGAGAATTCTTTTTTTGATAATTTTATGAAAAATATTTCCGTCATACAGGATTTCTATGTAAGTTTAACCATTAAGACTGCACACGCGACGGAAGCAAAAGTAAATGGAGTCACTTCTCCCGTTTTCCCAAAATTTCCCAAAATTTCCCTTTACTACTCTGCTGGAAAGTATACAAAAACCTGCCCAGGAGTATGAAGAATAATTGTACCAAGTTTCGTTAAAATCCGTCGAGTAGTTTTTGTTTCCATAAGGCACATACAAACCGACAGACGGACAGACAGACAGACAAAAATTTTACTGATTGCATTTTTGGCATCAGTATCGATCCCTAATCACCACCTGATAGTTATTTTGAAAATATATTTCATGTACAGAATTGACCTCTCTACAGATTTATTATAAGTATAGATAGTTTATGTTACCTTCGACGGTTCTAGCGTTCCACTCATGAAAGGATTTTCGTCAAACCTGTTCAATAAGTATAGATGAAATAGACCATTTGGATTTATGATACGCTTTGCTATCGCAAACGTATTATGGTATTCGATTATCACAACTCATTTCTTCATTTTGAATCCTTACCCTCATTTATGGAAGTGAGCATTTACTCACAACGATAATGCTGAGTCAGCCGCCAATTTATTGCTGCGCAGGGTATGGCTTGTGACATTAACTTTTAATGTTAACTCTTGTTTTTACAATCTTGTTATTTATATTTTTGTTTTTTTTTTGTTTAATTTTTATTTAGTTTCGTTTTTAATGTTTTTGGTTATATTGTTAACTGTGTAGCAATGAATAAATGTTTTTCTTATCTTATCTTATCTTATCTTATCCTCATGACTTATCTTAAGTTAATCCTACATCCTTATATAATCTAAGTTGAATGGATGTTTAATTAATTGACAATAATTTTGTTAACATAATGCACAGACACGCGCCGTACAGATCACTCAATTTCGGCTAAAACATAATATTCAATTATCGTAATGTTTTAATCTCTGGCTCCCTCTATTTGTTTAGTAAGAGGGCAACGCTCATTTGGGGGTTGGTTAATAATGATGGAGACAGCCTGTTATGAAAACTGGCCATTGTCGTTGTAACCTATTTCTTTATCACCAAAAGTGGTGTCTGTCATATGACTAAATAATTTCTTCTTGACTGTTAGGGTTTGTTTTCACACAGCATAAAAAAACAGTTATTAAAAGCACAACCGTTTATTAAATTTATACTCACGGCTTTAAGTTCTAAAAACTCAAGAGTTTCAGAATCATAAATTCCTCAGCCGCTTTTGGAAGGTGAATGATGAACACTACACATGAAGTATATTGGTTTCAAAATGGTATCTCCTTTAAAAATAAAATGATAACAAATAAAAAAATTGTAGACGCAGAATTTGTAACGATCTGTTTATTCATTTTAAAAACTCTTTTGCTGTAACCGTTCATCTAATGTGCAGTTTTACTTTATGTTATTTTATGTTATACTAGTGGATCGTCCCAGCTTCGCACGGGTAGCGTTGTTTTTTTAAATATCTGAGGTTTCTTTCTTTAGTCACTGCTCAAGCATTTTGAAATTCAGCGCAATGTTTTCAATTTATTAAATTTATAGCACTCCCTAAACAGTGTAGTTTGGTGATTTTTAATGCGCTTTAATGAACGGTTCAGTATTTCCGTTTAATAGCAAATTTTGGAATAAAACGCTATGAAGTATTTATAACAATCTAAAAAATAAATCATTACGTGTTGTAGGATGTAACTACTGGCGCCATCTAGTATGTTATATGTAAATTAGTAACGATTCGGTTATGGTCACGGGCGCGATGGCTTATTTTATGTATAATTTTGGTGTTTCTCTACCGATTTCTATGATTCTTTTTTTATTGAATAGGTAATAATGTTACCTTTTTTAAATTAGGGATGAGTTAGAGGTTTACAAACGTAAGAGTAAACAAATATAATCAGAATGTTCCGAACTGCTAAGCTATCAGGAATTACACGTGTTATTGTGAGTCAACCGTAAAAGATAGATAATGACATAAACTGTTGAGGATTTTTTTTTAGATAATTTATGTAGAATATTTCCGTCATACATGATTTCTATGCAAGTTCAACCATTAAGGCTGCACATGCGACGGAAGCTTAAAAAATGTAGTAACTTCTCCCGTTTTCCCAAAATTTCCCAAAATTCCCCTTTACTACTCTGCTGGAAAGTATACAAAAACCTGCCCAAAAGTATGGAGAATAATTGTACCAAGTTTCGTCAAAATCCGTCGAGTAGTTTTTGTTTCCATAAGGAACATACAAACCGACAGACAGACAGACAGACAGACAGACAAACGGACAGACAGACAGACGGACAGACAGACAGACAGACAAAAATTTTACTGATTGCATTTTTCGCATCAGTATCGATCCCTAATCACCACCTGATAGTTATTTTGAAAATATATTTCATGTACAGAATTGACCTCTCTACAGATTTATTATAAGTATAGATGTATGATTCATTTCTGGTATAATTGCAATTATTCGTATGCAAATTCAGCGTAAGACTCAGTTGATGTCCTACATTATACATGTTTTACAAAAGCTAGTCATTAAGTTCATTACTAACTCAACGGTATTTGTATGTTAACGTTAAATACATAAATGAGAAAGCTAACTTTACCCAGTTTAACGGTGAGATGTATAAAAAGCTATACAATATGCATGTATGCAATACAGATCAAGAAAAAAAATATATTTTGTCTATAATTATTGAGTAAATATTCTATGATTCCACAAAACATTAAAAAAAACTTACAGAACGAAGCCTTAGAACGCGCCCGGCACTCCCGCGGAGAGCGCATGCGCGCGCAGGCGGATCAAGCCAAGGACCTGCGCCGGCGCAACCAGGCGCTCATCCACAACGTGCTGCCGCCGCACGTGGCCAGCCACTTCATGGGCGCCCGCCATCACCACCGCGACCTCTACAGCCAGAGCTACGCTGAAGTCGGGGTGCTTTTTGCTTCCATGCCCAATTTTTCAGGTTTGTCACTTGTTGATCTAAAATAGGAGATTCGATTACGAACACAACATTTATTTTATTACTTCCACCAACTTACAAGTGAAGGCATCAAATTATTATATTATTGATTGGGCAATAACTATATTAGTGATCTTGTATTTTATAATGTAAAGCTGTGTATTGTCGGCTAAGAATTTCAATACCCCATTTCTTCCCGTGGTTAGTCGTACGTAGTGCCCAAATGTCCTTCCCCTTACCTTAACCTTAGCCCCGATGGGCTTTTAAGTGTTTTTTTTGCGATGCAGTTGGAAATCCGTCGCCAACAACCTTTATTTTTCTATGTTTTCCTGACTTAACATTAACAGGTGGCTGAGGAATTTGTATTTCTGAAGCTCTGACTACCCCTCCTAGGGATTTATTGCCGTAAAAGTATTTAAGTATTTATCCTCTGATGTATAGATATAATATTACAGAGAAAAAAATATCAGGATAATTATTAATTAAAATATTTTACCCAAGAGGTGAAAATATTTATTAAGTGGATCTTAAAGCTTACTACAACGTGGTGAAAATTAAATGGCTTTGTCAATGCTTCATGACAATAGAGTGATTTTAAAGCTGTCATGTAAGTTCTTAAAAATAGAGCTTAATGATTGAAGTTAGTAAGAAGCAAATATAATGGTCCCTTTTATTTTGAGTTAAAACAATTATAGGTTAAAATAACAATTCACAATTTGACATATTGTCAAGTAGTTTTGGATTATAGATTTCTGTGGATCTAATCCTTGCTATAGATTTCATATTTAATAAAAAAATATTTTGCTCTCAGTGGTACAGAGCTGCCTCTGGAACATAGAGACACAGTTCAAACCCTGAATAGGGTTCATGTAGTTTATTTATTACGGTGGTTGACGTTAGGGGAAAATATCGTAAGAAACCCTACATGGCCGATTTCAAAATGCATATAAAAGGGCTATATGCCTGCCACTTTCACGTTAACAGACAATGTTACATTAACATTGGGTAACAAATGACTAGTGATGTTAAAATCTATTAGTACATCTGCAACCCCTTCAATATCCTAATGCTTTATGCCAGAATCAAAATAAACTTGTCTCAATGACGCCTGTTTTGTGTTTTGCAGAATTTTATTCTGAAGAAAGTGTGAACAATCAAGGACTGGAATGTCTGAGGTTTCTCAATGAGGTTATATCTGATTTTGACCAGGTAATTCTAAATAATTGACCCAGTCATATTATTTATTAATAAAATAACTCTTAGCCTTTTAACTTAAAATTATTTTATTTTTCAGCTTTTAGAGGAATCCAGGTTCTGCAAAGACATAATTAAAATCAAAACTATCAGCTCCACTTATATGGCTGCGTCAGGATTGAATCCTACACGACAAATGCAGGTACGATTCATGCGAAGAAATACAATAAATATGCTCACACCATTAATATTGTTGTATCAGATTATTAGTAATCAAATATTATTACCTGGGCATCTTTATCTGATATATTCATCCACACGTATATTCCTCTTTCAACATTTTGCTGTCCATCACTAATCCATATTCTATATTTCATATAGCCATCGGATAGCGTGGTTGTGCGATGGAAACATTTGTCAAATCTGGTGGAATTTGCCCTTGAGCTACAGCGGGTCTTAGCTGCCATCAACGAACAATCTTTCAATCATTTTGTGCTCCGAATGGGCATCAACCACGGACCAATCACGGCCGGCGTGATCGGGGCTCGGAAGCCGCACTATGACATCTGGGGTAACACCGTCAACGTCGCCTCACGAATGGAGAGTACGGGCAAGGCGGGCTGCATTCAGGTTAGTTATGTCATGCAAAATCATTATGGCAAAGTATTGAATATTTAAAAGCTTGGATTTTTTATATCTGCTCAATAACTAGTATAACTCCTTTACTAGTCTAACCCTAAGGTGGATATAAATTCAAAGTCAAAGACTGTTACGATATTAGTTCAATTTTAATCTAGTATTAATATGCATTCCATAATTTAGGCAACTGTTAATTGATTATAATTCACTTCCGATTTTGGCCGATTTGCATAAACATACTAAATATTTATATTTTTTACAGTATTAAAATTGAAGTAACGAGCGATTACGATACGACTTTGTTAACATCATTAGTATAAATAAATTAGATCAGCCATTGTATCAGTATAGATTATGTTAATAACAACATACATAATAATATAGCCCATCCACCACCATCATACTCGTATATGTATTTTATTAAACATTTACAAGCTTTTAGGTGACGGAGGAAACATGTGAAATTTTGAAAGAGTTTGGGTACTACTTCGAGCAGCGTGGGCTAGTTGCAGTCAAGGGCAAGGGTCAACTTATGACTTACTATCTACAAGGGAAACATGACGTAAACCAAACAACATCGAATGTAGATAAAAATGGCAGTGTTGCAGCATCCGGCGTAAGTAAATTTAGTAGCTGTCTTAATACTGGTATACTCAAAATAATACCCTCCTTTGCAACTGAAATATAGTCCTCTGTTTCAGATGGAGGAATCTGTTGAGGATCCAACTCAAATGTTACTAACCGGAAGTTAGAGCGCCTATACACTCAGGGCATAAAATTCGTATGACGGTTCTTCCTAGATCGGAAAACACTTTATAGTATAAAACTAAGTTGTAGCATGCAAGGCAGTAATAATGTAATAGTATAGTCAGTGTGTTGGAAGCAAACTTTAATGAAGACGTAGCTGAGAGTATGTATTGATAATCATCTTTTGAACAATATCTTTCTACAAATCTTATAGCATATTCTGAAATATATTAATTGTGGTTCTCTTAAGTGCCTGATTAATGTAGGAATGTTACGAAATCATTTACGTTTTTTTAAATTGAAAGCTAAGTAAAGCTATTCCGAGTGATTTTTACTGAGGCTTTTTAGCTTGTAAATAAATATGTAGGTAATTAATTGGTATGTATTTGCTCAGATATTAGTTATTTTTATAAATGTTAAGATAAGTGTATAAATCTTAAGAAATAGTGAGTTAATAAATTATAATTTACTAGGCATATTTTGTTATAATGTAATTTTGTTATAATAATATGTTTATTTTCTACTTGTATGTGTCATGTCATACTCATTATTTCAACTATTGAACTAAGTTTTATAAGGTGAACTACTACCATCAAAACGTGCAGAAAATATATTTACCAAAGAACGCAGTTTGCTGTTCAAACGCCTGACTAGATTTTATTTTACAAAAACAATAAAATCAGAAGCCATAGTAATAATAGCTAAGCGCTTCGTCGTTTTTTTTGAACCCTTATACAAGTTGTAAAGTTTGAATAATGCAAGATCAACAACATTCTACGCCTTATTAAAATTTAGTGGCTTTGCCGTTCGTTTCCACAAGAAGTATTGTATAACAGAAAAGAAATGAACAGTGAATTGTTTTCCACCTTACGCATATGCAAATCTTATATCCATAGAGCAGTCTGCATTATTTAGCATTAAAATATGTTGTTCGTTTTCGTAGTCTCTGTTTCCATTAGTTTACTGATTCTTTGTTAATCAAATTACTATTTCATAAATCAATATTTCCGTCGTTAATAAATTAAACTAAAAGCTGTTGTTTTCTAAAAATTATGATTTGAATGACACATTTTTCTTTACTTTGGTTTTGTAGTTGTGTTAAGTGTAACTGTCTTGGACTCATTCGTTGAGACAGGCAAACAAACCAGTTTTTTTTTATACTTTCCTTTATTTGTCATTGTTGTAAAATCGTGATATATTGATGTGAGTAACGCTTCCATTAATATATATAAAACTAGTAAAATATTAAGATAAATGATTAGTGCAGTGTCATAAAATACAAAACATTCTAATTAATCATTGTTAGATATCGTATATATTCCAATATTACAAAAAAACTACTTTTAAAAAAAGTTGCATAATCCGAAAGTGAGATAACAAAGAATTACCTCAAAGAGACTTCACAATAAACTTAGCAGCACAGTGCCGATAATAGCCTATTCATGACACATTGCACTCAGCGCATGTGATGTGATACAATACAATCTCTCAAAAAAATTATAATGAACATGAAAACTTCTAGACACACAAGACTTAATTTCCGAGTGACGGAAGTATGAGACCGAGGCAACAGTAATTGAGAGTAAAATCTAAATTAGGCCTAGTTAGTCCTAGTATGTAGATTTTGAATTTAAAAATGAAGAACTAGATTTCTCACAACTGATTTCTTAGCCCAAATTTTACTTAAATAAGTAACGTCATGTATAATATGCTACGTATATCTTTCCAAGATAAATGATGCTGTTATGAATATAATCAGTGTTTAAATCTGATTCAAGGGCTACATATAAATATTTTACGCAACGCAACCATAGCAAACATTGTTTGGCTAATCTGTAACAAATAGTGTCCTCCATGATTATTTATTCCTTTCATAAACTCTCGGCAGTTTACTTCAGTACCGTTTACATGAATAGATCTCTGATCTCTGATCAGAAATCACCCATTTTAACATTTTTATTATAGGTTTTATAGATGGATAAAAATACATCTCAATTTGAGGCGGTACTAATCAAATCGTAAATTAGGACCCTGTGTCATTTCTCAAGTAATTGGGGGTTGAAAACCACCATGAAATAAAATATAGGCAAATTATAAATTATGGTATTTGCATGTAGCAGTTTATCCATACAAAATGGGTCAGGCTTGTTTCCTAAAACAGTCAGAACAAAAAATTGACACTTGGCACCAGGTAACAAAATATTATTATGGGTTCAGAAGAACCTAAGTCAGCTGTGACTAAGGATATATCGCGTTACCTTTTGCTTGCATATGTCTTTTGGTGTTAAGAATAGGTAGAATTTGGGTTGTGCCAAATATCCCATTATATGTATGTTCAGGTTTTCTATCATAAGAATATATCGGTTTATACTTGAAATTAAACTGTATTCACTGACGTTGTACAAACATTTATACCTTTCAATGTTCTTATCAAAATAGATACATCTAAATTGACTTATGAGCTTTATGAAGTACAAACATGAATCAGCAATATAGATACTAATGGCTACATTATGAATCAGAAAAAAAATGACAGGTCTACAGCAATCATTGATTGACCTTATACATCATCAGTAGTTTTAATTAAGTCTAAAAAATATCAAAACATTTAAGGCATGAAAACTAAGACAACGGTGTAACAATACTTTTAATTTAAACTATTATTGTGAATTTTATATTCCCAATCATTTTGTTTATAAAATTCTTATATAATGTGTTTCACACGTACTGCAAATGCGATTTCATAGTGTAGTATATACATATAATGTATTCATATATAATGTACATATTAACCGGAGGTGAGTAACCTAGTAAAATAAAATGGCCTCATTTCTAATAATTTCGAATGCCTACAGCGCGATTCAGCAAAAATAAATTATTTTTATTATTTAAATTATATGTAATGAAATTCAATCATAGTCTAATACATTTATAGAAGAAAAAAAAACACGTAAGTTCAATTATTTTATTCTGCACCTAAACAATCCACTCAAACCTTAACATCTGTTTTTCTATTGGATAAAAGGCATTTATTGATTGTATTTGTAATGTGATTATTTTAAACGAAAAGAAAGAAGAAAATGAAAAAATGAGAAATTAATTTGTTACAAAATAAAAAATCTAACTTTTTTATTCATAAATAATTTATATTGCGAAACAAGACTCCTACACTAGTATTTATTTATATTATCGTCATTCCTGTCTTTGTGTGTCTTTGAGTTTAAGAACTAATTGTGATAGAAAAATGTCTACGTGTTTAAAATTCGTATCGATTATAGCAAAAATAATTAGTATTTGGTGTATTATAGAAATTCGTTAATAGTGTAACATTTACGATGTTTAGAATAGATATTAAAATCATAGTGATTCTCAACACACATTTTACTTTAGAATTGATACTCAAATAGATTTCTTACATACAAATACAATATGTTCTCTTTTTATGTCGATATATATTTTACTGCACAAAACTTTACGAGAAAATGTATTTTTTAAGTATTTACATTAAGAACGTACGCTTATATAAAATATAGAAAACTACTTAATGTTATATTTTGTAAGAAATAATGGTACTACCATTCCTGCAACCCTCACTTTCGACGCAATCCTACGAGTACTTTCCAGATAGAAATGGATTCTCTAATATTAAGCCACTAGTTATGATTAACGTAACAAGATAACAGTATTATTTATTCTCAATTCCTTTATATATAAGATTATTTTATCATCGTTAGATAAACAGATTTAGTTAGGCTGTGGGTTTTTAATCTCATTTATATATTATATTAGCAGGTTCTTGGTAACCATTGTTGACTTACTAATAAATCTATGTTTAAATATCTTACGTTTAATGATACGCCTGTTATTAATTGAAATTAAAATAAATGAATGTATTAACTATGGCAAGTCGTAGATCATACTACTCACGTTTGTGTACTTAATTTATATAAAACTGCTATATATAAAAATGTGTATTTTACCTTTAAATTGTAAACGTGTATTAAAACGCTCCGAAATAATCACAATATAACATGTTTGTACTATATCAAACACACGCACAAAAAAAGAGGCAATACCACCTCAATATATATCTGTTGCATCAAAACGGATCGCATGAAAGGAAGACTAATATTTGCGTTTCGACAAAGACCATAATTAATCATAACATCATAATTTAATTACCTATTTTCAAAGTTGACACATATGGTCTACTCCTGTTAAGATTTCTTTCTATCTCGCTTGCACGAAACAAAGATTAGAATTTTGCTAAGATATGCGACGAATCTAACGATATCTAGTAACTCTAATTTATTTAACAAGTAGTTGGAAGAGAGAGGTACAGAGACAATATTATCGCTTTCGGTTTGAAGAGTAGACCTCCAGGAAAGGTAATTGCTATTATGAACCACCTGTCGGAGTACCAGCTGTGCACGGTAACACATTACTTCCTTATTCTTCATCTATCTGCCAGCTGGGTCATGAAGCAAAAATGACGTATTCTTTGCTTTCTAAAAATTTGTGAGAAATATTCTTTTATATGTTCTTATTTCGAATTTTAATTAACCACTTACAGGTTTATTTTGACTTTCTAAAATTACGATTAAACCTACACAATAAAAATGAATTGATTGGCAATTTGTTGATTTGTTATTAGGTACATTAAACACAAAAGTTCCCGTGGGGAAAGGCAGATTCTATCTATCGGCATTTTATACGATCTTGGTAAACCTCTCGGACATCATTTACATTCATCAATCTATTCTTTCATACATGGCCGTTTATTTTCAATAATTTGGACACCTGGCTTTTATTTTAAGTTCATTCTCGATTGGAGAATGAACTGACGATTAGTCGTCAAGTTGTCCATCTTCTACGTGCCCTTAATTCAAAATTTAAATGCATCACAAAAAGTTTGGTAGTTTTGTTAACATGATAATACACTGTTATCTTGTAAAAAACCTAACCTTTCAAAGCTTGTACTGTAAGATCTTAGTAAAACACAAACAGTTTCATCTTGAAAGATTTAGAACTAATTGTATCAAGTATAAACAATAAATTGTAGGCCCGCAGCCCGCAGGTGATATTCTAGTTAGTGAATTATGATTACTTATATATTTTTGTAGATGTATAGAGAGTAGCGACATGTTGAATGTTTTATCTTGAGTGTGAAATTTTTCTGTGGTTTGTAAACTGCTAGTTTCACAATTTTCATATACTTTGATGAATAAGAATGTGTAATTCAATCTATTGCGGCTATAATTTGTAATAAAGCAGTATTCTGATGTTCGTGTTTTTGTCTTATTTTCCCGGTACATTTTGTGCTAACAGATTAAGCTATATTTTGCCGAAGAAACACCTTTTTTATAATTTAGATATATAAAAATATGTATACTCACGGCTTTGAATCCCAAATAGGTTAAGCCAGAAAATCAGAAGTAACAAATTTTCAGCCACTTTTGAATGTTAATTGGAGGAAAGATAGTAAAAGTAAGGTACCATATTGGTGATATGTCTGCAGCCACATTGCCCGAAAGCCAATGCCAAATAACTTTGTCAATCCATACACTACCGGCGGGCGTGAAGAAATGGGTTCGTTTCTGAAATTTACCCCAGGAATGTGTCTTTTATAAATTTAATGAGTACTAAGAAAGGAATTTAAATTTTTTCCACCCTAAAGGGATGAAATAAGGGTGTAAAAGTTATTTGTAAGTTTTAAATAATAGACGTAGAAGTTTGAAAATTGTTAAATATATTTTCGATTGCACTTCTTAATGACGTAGGGGAAAGAAATAATATTTTCACCTAAAAAGGAAAATCGGGTGGTAAATTTTTGGAAATTGTCTCATTTCTTTACCTCAAAACTTGAAATTTAGTATAGGGGTTAATTTTATAATATTAATTTTAAGAACTCGTCCCTCAAAGGGGTAAAATAGGGTTTGAAGTTTATATGGAACGACATGATAGATAGAACACCCCCCCGTAAACAGACAGGCGTGAGTTGAAATCCCGGGTCGGGCCTACACCAATTTGTCTTTTCTTAAGTCATATGTGTGGTTAATTTATCATGGTTGTTAACGGTGAGGGAAAACATCGTGAGGAAACCCACATGGCCGAGTTGTTCTTAGCCATGTGACTGTGTATTCGTACAAAACGGCGATAGGCCTGCCCCCTATCACGTGAGTACTCTGTCTAAGCAAAACGTTGGTACCTACTTATGACACTAGGTGACGCTGTCACGTGATGTTTTGAAGTATTGGTACCTCTACCATCCCCTTCGGGGATAAATGGCGTGAACGTTTATGTTATGTTATGGAATTTATGTAAATTTTTAGTCGTTAAAAATTCTTATGGTTGTTTTTGATAACAATTTAAAATAAACTATATACCTATATAGACGGCCAAGACGTAAAATGGGGAATGTTTTTGTTCATGAAAACCTCATGTGGGGATTAGTACTAATTAATAAAGAATAAATAAACGAAAGAAAAAATTCGACACAGGCGGGAATAGAACCCGAAAGCGACCTCGGGTATACGCCCCCGACGCTCTGCCAATTGAGCTGTGTCGAAATTTTTCTTTCCTTTAGTTATTCTTTATTTATTAGTACTAATCCCCACATGAGGTTTTCATGAACAAAAACATTCAAATTATGTGATAGTTAGGCGTTCTCAACATTTGCATTCTATCTGAAAAGGTAGACAAGTGGCCTTCCGAATTTGTGAAAAAATCGGAGGTAGGGAACGCAAACACTACTTAGAAGTGTAAAAGAAACAAAGGATGTAAGAATTTCGCGCTGGCAGCCATTGACACGGTAGCTCAATTGGCAGAGCGACGGGGGCGTATACCCGAGGTCGCGGTTTCGATTCCCGCCAGAGTCGAAATTTTTCTTTCCTTTATTGATTAGTACTAATCCCTACATGAGGTTTTCATGAACAAAAACATTCAAATTATGTGATTGCGTTCTCAACATTTGCATTCTATCTGAAAAGGTAGAAAATGGCCTTCCGAATTTGTAAAAAATTCGGAGGTAGGGAACGCAAACACTACTTTAAAGTGTAAAAGAAACAAAGGATAGAAGAATTTCGCGCTGGCAGCCATTGACACGGTAGCTCAATTGGCAGAGCGACGACGGGGGCGTATACCCGAGGTCGCGGGTTCGATTCCCGCCTGTGTCGAAATTTTTCTTTCCTTTATTTATTAGTACGTAAAATGGGGCCCTAAAGACGTAAACTCATGTCTGAACTACAGAAATTAGGTCTTATGTCACGCAGACAAATTTGCCCGGGTGTACTAGTTCTTCATAAAAAGTAAAAAGCAAAAAAAAATTATTGTGGGATATTCATAAAACACCATATGAGACCATCGACCGCGGAGTTTTCTGTAGACCTTTTAAATGTGTATAATATCTCCCACCAAAAATATTTTCATGTAAAATGTTGCCAAGACAAGCCCATATGACTCGCACTGTCAAAAAGTTATCGGGATGCCAATTCTACAATTTTAAGAAACGTCACCTTTTTGATACCGTCTGTAGGTCAAATAAGTACAATACTGTATCTCTATTTTTTGTCGTTACAACGTAATCGGTTCTATTATCTTAGCTGCCGGAGCATGGTTTTGTCAATTTTGACATTCCAAATCAGTCATTTATTCATTCTTTAATAAGTCAAATAAGTGTTGTCATTTCAGTGATGTTAAAAATCTACCGCAATAACTGTACCTATTTCTGTACCATCGCCCAAGACTAAAGAAATAACAGTTAGAGTTTATATATCAATGTAGAACCATGAATTTATTTATAAATAAGAACTGTTACACACATTGTTGAATGCAATAAATGATTGAGTATATATAGTTTATGAGTACTTTTTGCTTGCAGATTCGAATGAAATAGTTTTTTTATCGACCATGGAGAGTTGAAGTATTTATTCGTCTCTAGTAAAACTATAAGTTCAACGAACTACCTAGTAATATTCGAAAGATTGGACAAATTTACCATTTAGAAAGACAAATCCCATATGTGTATGTAAAAATCCTGTTTAGGTATATACTGCTGTTAGAGCCTTCCTAATTTCATAAAAAGAAAAGAAAGAATATTGACCCTTCTTAATATAAATATAAATAATATATATATATATATATAAAGGGTTAGCCAGAGCTTCAGAGCTAGAAACTCTTCAGCCATATTAGGAAGTTGATAGGGGACAAGTTGGTACAAATAAAGTATCCTTGGTGATGGGTCTCCAACTGCATCGCCCGAAAACTAATTAAAAAGCCCCATACCCTTAGTCACCTCTTATGACACTTCTGGGAAGAAAGGGGTAGTGACATTCTGAGCCGGCACTACACGGTTCATATATATTTCTTATTTTCAATGTAATTAGTTGTGTAGTGACAATTTGTTATATCATGAAGAAGAATCGATCAAACGAAGCAGGAATGAAAACAATAATTATTTGTTTCTTTTCAACACATGTAAACTATATTTTGACTTCATACTTATTAATAACATGAACAACATTAATATTTAACTACTTTTTCAGTACGGCAATATAATGAACCACTTCCTTTGTCAGGTTTAATCAACTAATGTTATGCATACATAATCATAATTTCATTAGTTACAAATAAAATATTTGTGAAGCTATGTATTGCTATGACAGTTAAAAATATACTGCAAATAAACAAAACTCTTTGTCCCAAACTCCATGAGTATACGAGCAGAAGATAAAGCATAAATATGGCAGAAGATAATCTTGGTTCTAGAATAAACATTCAAATATTTTATTTCTTGAATTCCTTGTCATTAAATTTCATATTGAATTTGGAGTCTGAAGTGAAGAGAAGTAAGTGTGGGTACCAAAATTTTTATTTGTTACCTTTTGATACAATGAAAAGTATTTTCTTATGATATATGTATTACTTGTACTTTTCATTATGTTATTTTACAGATGTCTTCTACAGTAAGCGCCTATCAATTGTCTCTGATGATGGACTTTCTAGAAGCCAACCCAGAATTGATTTTAGGGCGGTTTAAGAGAACCATAGAGGGCCGCAACAAGGCAAAACGTCTGTGGATGTGGACAAAGTGCGCAGACATTTTGAACAGTGCGTCCACCGATGGGAGCACAAAAGATGCAAAGTCTTGGCGAATAGTGAGTAACTAACCTTTATTTATTTATTAAATTCATTTAGATTTTCTTAAGTAAGTTATATAATCTTGCCTTTTAGTTTTTTTCAGAATATAAATGTAAACTAGTTAAGAAATTAAAAGCTGCAAAATCTGAAAATTCAGCTACGGGTAAATATAAAATTACCTATTTATTTTGACAATAATATTGGCGTTGTTTGAGAGCATTATTTTAATTTAAAAAAATCTTTAACCAGGAGGGGGTACAGCATGGAACGTTGATCTATCAGATATTCAAGAACGCCTGTATGCCATTCTTGGAGATCCGCTGCCCGGGGTACGGCACCTCCCATTTAATGTAAGTACCGATTTTATATATATCTCTAGTAGCTATCCTAAATGACGGGTCACTTCTAATATGACATCTTTATATTATGGTATTATATGTCATAAATATTAGTAATGGAACTAGCATGGAAGTATTATTTAAACAGGAACGCGCGCTGGCGACCTAAAGTGTCTTGAAAAAGGATGGCTAACTAGCTAACTGTGTCTCGTTTTAAGTAGGGTGACCATCTGTTGGTGTTTTAATAAGAGTTCCTCTAAAGGATACAAAAACACTTATATTTACATATTTTGAATGTTTTTGTTCATGAAAACCTCATGTGGGGACCTGATGCAGCCTTTGACACGGTAGCTCAATTGGCAGAGCGACGGGGGCGTATACCCGAGGTCGCGGGTTCGATCCCCACCTGTGTCGAAATTTTTCTTTACATTATTTATTAGTTATATTTACATACATTCATTATAAAAAAATATATTATAAAAACACTTATATTTTCATATATACATTGTTTTTGGTAAATCAACGTGTCTTTTATACATATTTATTCTTAATGACAACCGTGATAGCCCAGTGGGTAGAACACTTGGTTATCGTGCAAGCGACTAGTGTTCGAATCCTGGGTCGGGCCTACACCAATTTGTCTTTTCTAAAGACATATGTGTGGTTAATTTATCATGGTTGTTAACGGTGAGGGAAAACATCGTGAGGAAACCCACATGGCTGAGTTGTACTTAGTCATGTGACAGTGTATTCGTACAAAACGGCGATAGGCTTGCCCCCTATCACGTAAGTACACTGTCCATGCAAAACGTGGGTACTCTGAACACCAGGTGACAAAGTCACGTGATGCTCAGCAGTATTAGTACCTCTGCCAACCCCTTCGGGGATATTCGGCGTGAACGTTTATGTTATTATGTTATGTTATGTTATGTTATTCTTAATTAATAGATTATCAAAGAATGGGTAGCCAGTACTTGAGAATTAAAATTTCCTCAGCCACTTTTTGAGCAAAACCAAATTCAAATCGTTTAAAGCATTCATGTGGTAAAGTTCGAGATGATACAGGTTATTTTATTTATTGTTCCATAACATGAACCCATATTTATCACAATTAAATGATAAAAGCTCCAAAACACTCAAACAGATGATAAATTGTGGACACCACATTTATCTTGTTTCGATGGGGATACCCGTGACAAATATTAATATACCTTTTGACAAACTTAACCAATTATTTATCTCCAAATCAATAGGCGACAATAATAATTAAAATAAAATACAAAAAAGGAACAGTTTATAACCTGCTTTTTATAAAATACTCCCTATAAATAAGTTTAATTTGTTTTTCTTTGAACTTAATCTCGACTGGCAACCGTGCGAGCGGGACACACTTCTCTCTCACACGGCTCTCGTTCTAGGACGTTTCTCTGCTTGACAGTCTTTAAAAGATAATTAACTTTATTGCATGGTAATAAATTGCATTTTTGTTTACCATATTTTTGTGAGTACTCTCTCCTGTTTAGTTAGTAGCTTCATGGGAACTAGTCTCTCTACCGTGCATAAAGTTTATCACCGAAATTTCCTTTATGACATCATGTATCAATGGCCATTTAGTTCCGAAATTCAGGACGTTAAAAAAGGTTTAAGTAAATAAAAAAGGTGTTATTTAGTTTCCTGCGTACTGAATTTTTCCGACTAATTTGCATATTGTTTTTGTTGTACCTATATACATAGGTTTATGTGTGAACAAAGCATTAGATAGAATATTTTATGAATGCTATCGGAATATTTGTTAGTATATCCGTAAAATTTAAAATAATTCATGTTTCTCTTGCAGGAAGAAAATGGAAGTAGCCGTTTAAGCGGACAGGCCCCATGGCAAGATACGCCTTTAGGCAGCCAGTAAGTTGCTAAATAATAATAATTTTCAGATCCAGAACCAGCAATATTGTAATCACTTAAAATTTTCGAAGCCAAAAAATAGCCACCCTCAGAGATCATTATGCCTGTCTGTCCACCCGTATGCATTTTTTTTATTAGTATGACTATTTTCAAAGTAGATTTTGTTAATTTTAATTAAACGTATATTATGTTTGTAAACGAAAAATATATAAATTAGGTCACATTTTTTTTTGTATGATATATTTAAAAATTATAGATAAAGCATATTCATCGCTTCGTTCTAATCCTAGTAAAAAAAATATTTACAGCAACGCCGAAAATTTGCAGAATAATTTGTTGTTCCCTGATGACAGTGAAGAATCTTGGCCGATTTTAGTAGAAAGGTATATATTTTTTATTTAAATGAATATAATCAACGAATCGATAATTTACTTACATTATTATTGGCAGAGAGGCCTCACCGACCCAAAGTGAACGTGAAGCACAAAGACAACCCCAAATGTAAGCTATTTTATTATAGAAATAATAAATGCATACTTAATAAAAAAAAAATGATCCTTTTTGTAATTCTAGACCGCCTTCTGTGCCAGCGGCCGACCAACAAGAGCGTGTTGAACCCCGACCCCCTGGTAATCAGGGGCCTCGTCGTCGACGCCAACGCGTCGCAGGAGGTTTGTTATTTTCAGTTATGCTAATACATAAGTCCCAAAAAAGGGTAGCCAGAGTTTCGAGCTGGAAACTCCTCAGCCAAATTAAGGAGTTATATTGTATATATAGTGAACTAATACTTTTTGTGACTGAAATACATAGGCATAAATACACAAAAATCAAATTTACAATCGATAAATCTTTAAACATACCTATACCAATTTTTCTGTGGGAGAGTTCTGTTTGTGAGTTCTGATGTGTAAAGGTTTGTAAAAAAATAAAAGGAATGATGCAAATATATTAATTCATCATCAGCTGCGTAATTATAGTTTATTTTTACTCTGCAAGTAGACGCAATATAGTTAATTGATTTTGTGTACTTCTTGGAGTTGTAGCATCCTACCACAATATTTTTCCGATGCTTTCCACCAATAACGCTAAGGATTTCACAAAAAAATCATACATATCAAATGATAACAATATATTAAATACATTTAATCATTTGTAAAGTTATGTTGTAGGTATACATTTAACATATTTTTTCATTGTTTCAGTAGCAGCACAGCAAAGTTCCTTAGCTGCGGCGTACGAAAAACTCACCGCCACCGAACAGCAAAACATTGAGGCGATGAAAAATTTTAGCAGTGGTTTGCAAGGCATTTCCACCTCTATGGTTGCAGCTTCAACTATGCTTTCAAAAGCTTTAGTCGAAGCTGCTGGTATTTTGGGCAATTCCATAGTTGAAGCTGCAACTATAGTGGCGACAAATAGTACGCCCAACATCGCTATGGAGCAGCTGGCGGCGGCGGAGGGGACCTTAAAAAAGAAATCAAAGGTTTTTATTTTATTATCAATTTTAAAATTGGTTAAAATTGAGATGGTTAAAAAACATTTTTTTTCAGGTAATGTGTCAAAGTCCTGTCACCTTAACCGAATCTGAGAGCGAATAGTGCTATACAAATTAAAAAATTATAATATATGTATTAAATATAAAACCTGTTTTCATTTCTCTCTCTCCATAATCTCTGCATGATAGCATGCTGCAGTGCACAGCCCTCCAGCAAATCAACGTTAACCCGGTGATTTCTGTCAGCATTTTGCACAACTTCATCGGCCTGAGCCCTCAAATCCTTGCAACACAAGACAAAATAAATATTTTGTCACAATACTTGAATTAAACACATTGCAATTAGTAGCCGAGACAATTTTAGGACCCAATCATTATATTATTACGAATCGCAGGTGACAAATAATTCGGGTGTGGCAAAAGAAACAGAGTTTAGGGCAGAAACTGCGTTACGCGTGTACACTGGTAGGTGAATGGGCACTGACCACTATCAGTAGAGCTCACGCGCCGCGTCCACGCGTGTTTAGAAGAGCAGTCAATTTACATTGGTCAGTGCCTAATCAGCCATGAAGCGACCAGCGTAATCTGACCCGACCCGCGACGGGCACACGCGTAACGCAGTTTCTGCCCTTAGTGAATGCAGTGTTAGGTCTGCAGTATCAGTTTCCTCAGCAAACTTGGTAATATTAGTTTATGATAGTGGGATAAAGCGTGATTCATGAAGGATGCGCCGTGAAAGTTACTGTAAAAAAGGTATGATAAGAATATTTACAACAATGTTTTTCCCATTTTTAATACATTTACAAACACGTTTTATTATTTACTTGATAATACCATATTTATAAACAAGAAAACGAGCTACACAGTTAAAATATATTTTTGTATATACGTACAAAGTTACGATTGAGTCTCTGCCTACGCTAATGGGAACTAATGGCATGAGTATATGTATGCATGTAATTAGTACAAAATTCTTACCTGAATCTGGCGTTGATACTCTATTTCAACTTCCTCAGATGTCAAAAAAGGTATTGGTGACGGTTTTCTGTTCGATAAATTGTGCAAAACAACACACGCATTTACAATTTTTGCTGCTTTTATGGGTGTGTAGTGCAGCGCTCGGGCAGAGAGTAAACATCTAAGGGGATTTCATTCAATCTTTAGTTGTTAAACATACATATTTAAGAAATTGACATAAACGATTACCTAAAACGTGCTTTTAATACGCCAATGCAACGTTCTACAGTGTTGCGAGCTTTTACATGCGCCATGTAAAACGTGTGTTCAGGCGTATCTTCCACTGTATTTAAAATTGGCGTTATTTAAAATTTTCTCAATGGATATCCACTATCACCAGCAATAAAGATATCTATCTTTATTATCTAAAGAATTAAAAAAAGGAACATATATGATATGATGCCATAAAAATATAACTTTATTTTAATAATAAGATTGATGAATGTTTTGGCCTATATAAATTTTAGTGTAAAAGAGATTTATGGTGAGCATAAGTTATTAGCACACTATTTGGTTTAAAATTAATCTCATACCTAATAAAAACGCTTCTTCTCCTTGATTGTTGAGTTGTGCCAAATAACTACTCAAGGGATGACTTTGCCACACACTAGCATCATGTGCCGATCCTGGCGAGTTGGGATCGACACATAATATATTCAAATCCGAGTCACAGATCTTAAACAAATAAACAGTATATTTAACAAATTCAGACAACTAACTGAATGTTGAGTGAGACTCCAATCTAATTAATTACTCACAATCATCACATTAAGAGAGTGGTATCCCTTTCGGTTAAAAAACCTTTCTTCATGGTCAATTGGCCTTATAATTGCCACATTCGTGCCATCGATGCAACCAACAATGCCAAGTATATTAAATTTTCTGTAAAATCTTAATATAACCAAATATATTATATAACATGCACATTCATTTTGATAGATTTCATTTAGTGTATTAATACCTTGATTTAATTTGGTTACGCTCAGTGCGCTCCAATGGCCACTTTACAATTTTTTTAAAAACCGATGGATGATTTAATGCCTCTGACACTTGGTCTATTGCCCTAAGAAATATAACAAATAAAAATATGTCCTGCTATCAGATAGTTAAATTAAAGGGTATATTTTTATTATTTAATTTTTTTAGTGGATCGACACAGTTAATTTTTTATAAAATCATAGTCGTATCACATTGCTCCTCCATATTTATCGTGTCGATAATACGAAGTTCTCAACCCTCGCTTAGGAGTGTTTATTAGATATTTTATAATGCTTGACACAGAGGGCTGTGTCGCATTATGGAATGCACTCTGACCAACCAATGTTTGGTATGATCCAGTCGCAAAAAACGAAAGTGCTATCAAAATCTAAAAGAGAAAATTATATTATTCTAAGTATCAAAATATTTTAGTATACCAATTACATGATGGTGTTTAAATTTAAAAGCTTACTTGCATATAAAAAATTATACTCTCAATAGATATAAGCCAATGCTATTGTAAGATACTGTATGGAAAAAATATACCTTCATTGTTCTGGCGATTCCTCTCTGCTCCGAAGGTAACAACGGTGATATTAAATGCACCAAAATCGTAAAGTTTTCTTTTGTTAGCCTAAAGTTTTTTACAAAATCTTGTTCCGGCATGTCCTCAAGTGGGTTCAGCCATTTTTGCAACACTGCACGGGTCCCACGATAACGCCTGCGTTCGGCTAAGTGCATTTGATACGCTAGCAGGTCGAGGAATCGGCGACGAGATCGAACGGCTCTAAGCATTTTATATAATTAATTTAAATCGGAATTAATAAACCAGCTTTATGATTCTATCAAATACAACGAATGTTGATGAGAAGTTTTTTAACGTCAATTGTCAACAAAATCTTTATTCAAATATTTAGTTCGTAATGTTATTTCCGTCAAAATTCATTATGCTATTAAACTTATTCGACATTGAGTAAAATAAAGTGATTACATTATGTATCGAATATTACAGGTATAAAATAAACCTGTTCTGTTAAATACTTCGTTGTAGCCTCACATATTGAGGGGAGCGGATGGACCGAATTTTGCATCCTCTTTTAAGTCTTTCTTTTCCTGGGGGAAATATAGGTACCTATAATACCTAGGTTTTCAAAATGACATTTGTGGGTTGCACTTTTTGACATTCTACAGATAAGTTGTATATGTAGAGGAAGATGTAGGTCCCATACCTATTACCTATTGACCTAGCAGATATAGGTACCTAATTAGGTACGCACGTATCTACGTACGTACGTACGTATCAAAAGAACTTGGTAATTACCAAGTTCTTTTGATTTTTATTTCTGTTAAAAACAAATTGAACACGTTAGACGTTAGCAAAAAGAAAATATTTAAATCGGCACCTATAGCACAAAACCTGATAAGCAACTAAAGTCTGATAAATGAAAGAAAATGAGAGGTTTTCCTTTTTTTTCTTTTTTTCTTCTTCCCTGTTCTCAGGATAGATGGCGCCAGACTTGCTATGTTACTGGTAGGAACGGAACGTCACACCGTTTTTTACACTTGGACGTAATGATATCGTAAAACGGAACGTACATAAAAACGTTCTGATTTGAAAGTCTAAATAAATATCAGTTTAAGCCAAGATAGCTTAAAAGTAAATAAACAAAGACGGTATTTATATTTAACATTCTTTTTGTTGTTTTTACTCGCCAAAATGTTACTCTATAGTGATGTGACATATGTTTTTAAAGTTGACATTGGCGAAATTATTGTGGCAATACGATTGAGGCCACGAAGAAAAAATTGAAGTAAGTAACGTAGTTACATCAACGCCATCTACAGAGCTCTAGGAAACTATGTTTTATTTTTATTTTTCAAAAAGAAAACCTCTCATTGTACAAAAAAGATTGATGAATGTGTATGAAGCCAGAGACATGGGCCAGGATCGGAACCAAATGGCGATCATTAAACAGTTAAATTATTGATGATATTTGATATTGATAAGATGTTTAAGAGATTTTTCATGTTCAGTTTCTATGTTTTTTTTTATTCCTGAATAAGTCTTTTTTAGTTCGCGTCATACTTGCTTATAAAAAGTCTTGTTTATAAGATTGAAGTAGTAACTCTTCTTACAAACAAAATGTTACAAACTCATTACGCAAAATCCCATTATTGGCCAAACACAAACTTGCTTTAAAATAAGAAAAAAATATATTCCATCTGTCATAAATTTGACATGAAACCGTCAAAATTCTATCACATGTCACTAAACGTCACAATGCAAACTTAATTGATTTTTTTATTGGTATTCACTTTGACTATGAACACTATAGACAGAGTCATAATGCAACGGGAGAGTACCTCTTTTAGATAGCAATATTTTTCCCTGTAATGTTGCGATCACTAGAAAACAATTACCCCAAAATACTATAATCACCATTCTAAAAGCTACTTTTTAATTTAAAATTGATTACGTCAATTTATTGTTTAATTAAAGGTTTACTGTTTACTATATCATTCCCTGCAATCATATAATTATACATACTTGCTCCTAGTATTATACAATCTGTTTTGTTTAATTTTACCATTTATACTGATGTTTAATACACCGTGAAATCTAAAGCATTGTACTAACTATCAGGGATGAATTTTCCCATGATTACGAATAAATTTTTGTACGAGACTAACTTTGTTACTGGACAAAAAAAAACAGCTGTTCCATAAGTGCAAGTTATGTAAATATCATACGGGTCATCATGAGTATAGTGGGGTCTATGTTTGTATTTTGAAAAATAAAAGACAGCACTATTTTGTACATGAGTTTTATTGCATTATTTACTATTGACCTATAAACAAAATCAGTTTCGTGTGAAAATTTCGAATTCATTCGTCTATTTCAGTCACATTTTTCAAAAGATGATGTATTCGTACATCTAAGTATTTTAAAGCTATAGCCTTTATTAACAGCACAAAGTGGTTTTCGAACGGATTTTGCTCTCTGATGTGGTCATTTAATGTCGGAAATATTCTTTTACCTAAATTCTTTTTCAAAACAACTGCGACCATTTGAGCCAAAGCTTAGTCTTTGGACAAAAACGAGGTGCCTTTCAATCTTATAGTATGCCTCTAAACTTTGGTTGATTTCCAATTGCATCTTCCAGTGGCCGCAATCCATTTTTCTCGTAGATTCGGGTCTTTAGGAAAACTGTAATGAATACGAAGAAATTAAATAAATATAACAAATTTATTACTTACTAATTCCGTAGATAACAATTGGAAATCATTCAGCGTCGCTATAGCGCGACGAAATTCATAATATACTCACTCATTAACATCAGTTTACTAATTTGAAAATTTTACCCTAACGACAGGGTAGGATGAAAACGTGAATTATGGCAACACTGAGATACTGCATATTTTTAGGTTATACTATTAAAAAATTGCTCAAAATAACTAAAGAAAATGCTAGTAATCTAGTTCAACGTAATTAACATTTGAATCACTTATTTTCTGATCGCGCAATGTATTTATTATGTATTTATCTGTAGAAAAACATTAAAAAACTCACTCACTTGTGGAAAGCCAATCCTTCGATGTGTTTTTCGCTGTGGCTTCCGCAGCCAAGCACGCTACACCCAACCATACCTAACTAAATAATAACTTAACTAATGGAGTCTCTTTTGTCACAATAACAATATACAAATGAATAAAATCTTTCTCAAAATCAAAAGAAAACCAAAATCGCTCACAAGTCGATGCTTTGTTTGTCACAATTTAAAAGTGTGACATCAACAAAACGGGTTACGCGATACAGATGACAATAAAGATTTGTGTCTCTTTTTAACATATAAGAACTTAAATAGAGGCTTCTCTTTTTAAAATGGATGACGTAACATCGCTTTGTCTATAGTGTTCATAGTCAAAGGGTATTCACAATCTTTTTAAGATTTAGCTTAGGGCCGGCGCTCACTGCCGGCATGGCATGGCAAAGGATTTCGGTACAGATACAGCATTTTTAATCTTATTGCCATGCATATAGAATTCATTTTGACACAACGATGCCGAGGGAGGCCGCGGTAGGACAGAACGTCGGCATCGTTGTGTCAAAATGAAGTAAAATGAATTGGCCTAGACCTCGCTTTTTTAACATACCCTTTTTATATTAAAAATCGATAAAGGACATCAAACTTAACAACTTTGCCTATGGAATGCCTATCTAAAATATTGTAATTTTCAAAATATAATAATAATTAAAAATTGTCGTACCTAGTTCAAACTGAGAATGTATACAATGAGATTCCTTGCTTCAGTGAAAATAAAAAATAAAAAAAAAACATTTGATCTATGGTGTAAACAAAAACATAACCTCTTTCGGTATTTTCCAGTTCAATCGCTCGCTTACCGGTTTATTTTCATGATATTATTTTTCAACGACGATCAATACAACTGGAAAATACAGAAAGAAGTTATATTTTTGTTTACAGAGCGAAAAGCATATATCAAATGTTTTTTTTTTATTTTTTATTTTCACTGAAGCAAGGAATCTCATTGTATACATTCTCAGTTTGAACTAGGTACGACAATTTTTAATTATTATTATTTTTTGAAAATTAAAATATTTTAGATAGGCATTCCATGGGCAAAGTTGTTAAGTTTGATGTCCTTTATCGATTTATAATATAAAAAGGGTATGTTATAAAAGCGAGGTCTAGGCCAATTCTATACTCATGGTTATAAGATTAAAAATGCTATATCTTTACCGAAATCCTTTGCCATGCCATGCCATGCCGGCAGTCAGCGCTGGCCCTTAGGTGTATGTCCCTGGTATGGTGATCCAAATTTGACGTTTTTGACTAGTTACTAGCTCATTCGGTCAGTGAGTTGAATGATTTAAAATCTAGTATTGCCATTCTTATGCTACTATTGATATTACAAATACCTGCCACTTTATTTAATTCTACCGTATACTCTTAATCCAAAATTGTTCCCAATTTTGTTCCCAATTTTGTAACTAATTATCAATAATTTCTATAAAATTTTATTGAAAATGAATAAAACTATGTTGTAAAAGTTTGACAAGTATGAATTGGCCTAGACCTCGGTTTTATAACATACCCTTTTTATATTATAAATCGATAAAGAACATCAAACTTAACAACTTTGCCTATGGAATGCCTATCTAAAATATTGTTAGTATCTAAATATTTAATAATGAAAAATATCATATACCTAGTTCTAACTGAGAAAGTATAGAATGAGATTCTTTGCTTCAGTGAAAATAAGAAATAAAAAAAAACTTCTTTCGGTATTTTCCAGTTCAATCGCTCGCTTACCGGTTTATTTTCATGATATTATTTTTCAACGACGATCAATAGAACTGGAAAATACCGAAAGAAGATATATTTTTGTTTACAGAGCGAAAAGCATAGATCAAATGTTTTTTTTTATTTCTTATTTTCACTGAAGCAAAGAATCTCATTCTATACATTCTCAGTTTGAAATAGGTACGACAATTTTTTATTATTATTTTTTTTGATAATTACAATATTTTAGATAGGCATTCCATGGGCAAAGTTGTTTAGTTTGATGTCCTTTATCGATTTATAATATAAAAAGGGTATGTTGTAAAAGCGAGGTCTAGGACAATGAGGGGTTTTCTTTTTGAGAAATAAAAAAACAACATAGTTTCCTAGAGCTCTGTAGATGGCGTTGACGTTACTTTTGACTATGAACACTATAGACAGAGCGATGTTACGTCATCCATTTTAAAAAGAGAAGCCCTTATTTAAGTTCTTATATGTTAAAAAGAGACACAGATCTTTATTGTCATCTCTATCGCGTAACCCGTTTTGTTGATGTCAAACTTTTAAATTGTGACAAACAAAGCGGCGACTTGTGAGCGATTTTGGTTTTCTTTTGATTTTGAGAGAGTGAGGTATGGTTGGGTGTAGCGTGCTTGGCTGCGGAAGCCACAGCGAAAAACACATCGAAGGATTGACTTTCTGAAGTGAGTGAGTTTTTTAATGTTTTTCTACAGATAAATACATAATAAATACATTGCGCGATCAGAAAATAAGTGATTCAAATGTTAATTACGTTGAACTAGATTACTAGCATTTTCTTTAGTTATTTTGAGCAATTTTTTAATAGTATAACCTAAAAATATGCAGTATCTCAGTGTTGCCATAATTCACGTTTTCATCCTACCCTGTCGTTAGGGTAAAATTTTCAAATTAGTAAACTGATGTTAATGAGTGAGTATATTATGAATTTCGTCGCGCTATAGCGACGCTGAATGATTTCCAATTGTTATCTACGGAATTAGTAAGTAATAAATTTGTTATATTTATTTAATTTCTTTGTATTCATTACAGTTTTCCTAAAGACCCGAATCTACGAGAAAAATGGATTGCGGCCACTGGAAGATGCAATTGGAAATCAACCAAAGTTTAGAGGCATACTATAAGATTGAAAGGCACCTCGTTTTTGTCCAAAGACTAAGCTTTGGCTCAAATGGTCGCAGTTGTTTTGAAAAAGAGTTTAGGTAAAAGAATATTTCCGACATTAAACGACCACATAAGAGAGCAAAATCCGTTCAAAACCACCTTGTGCTGTTAATGAAGGCTATAGCTTTAAAATACTTACAGATCCACAATCTTTTCTTGGCCGGTGGCGACTACCTACCTACCTAGTCGCCGCCGGCCAAGAAAAGATTGTGGATCTGTAGATGTACGAATACATCATCTTTTGAAAAATGTGACTGAAATAGACGAATGAATTCGAAATTTTCACACGAAACTGATTTTGTTTATAGGTCAATAGTAAATAATGCAATAAAACTCATGTACAAAATAGTGCTGTCTTTTATTTTTCAAAATACAAACATAGACCCCACTATACTCATGATGACCCGTATGATATTTACATAACTTGCACTTATGGAACAGCTGTTTTTTTTTGTCCAGTAACAAAGTTAGTCTCGTACAAAAATTTATTCGTAATCATGGGAAAATTCATCCCTGATAGTTAGTACAATGCTTTAGATTTCACGGTGTATTAAACATCAGTATAAATGGTAAAATTAAACAAAAAAGATTGTATAATACTAGGAGCAAGTATGTATAATTATATGATTACAGGAAATAATATAGTAAACAGTAAACCTTAAATTAAACAATAATTTGACGTAATCAATTTTAAATTAAAAAGTAGCTTTTAGAATGGTGATTATAGTATTTTGGGGTAATTGTTTTCTAGTGATCGCAACATTACAGAGAAAAATATTGCTATCTAAAAGAGGTACTCTCCCGTTGCAATATGACTCTGTCTATAGTGTTCATAGCATGGAATGCGTAGACAGAGAATTACAATAACATCTGCATATATTTTGTTTCACTCGCACTAGACGGAGAAAATAAATATTAAAAATACTTAGAGTAAGTGAGACATGACCATATAATTTGCTGTCCCTTACTGCTGGCCAAGCCGGCAAAGTACTTTGCTAAACAAACCATTTGACATTTTCAAAATAAACAAACCGTTTTTGAATTGAAAAGCGTTTTTGAAAAGAAAAATTGATTTTTGAGTTAATTATTTATATGAGATCGGTTCTGGCAATAAAAAGAAATATAATTTAACATTAGAAATAATTAAACATTCAATTAAATGGTCAGGTGCAGTGTTATATCGTGTAAAAGTAATAGCGAAACTAAGCAACCAGATTTGTCTTTTTACTCGTAAGTACCATTTAGTTTTAGAATAATAACAGTGTAAGATTATTATATTGTCTATTTATGACACATACATATCTAATTTATGCAGAAAAATAAACTGCAAATGCATGAAAATGATATTTAAAATTTGATAACCTAAGATCTCTATCATTGTAATGTTGCCAGCACAAGTATTTTATTTACCCCAAAACCATGGATTAAATAAAAATATGTATTTCAATATACTAATATAAGTTATATAAAGGTTCATAAATAAAAGATGTTATTAAAGGAAAGAAAAATTTCGACACTGGCGGGGCTCGAACCCGCGACCTTCGGGTATACGCCCCCGTAAAACGTAAACGTACGAGCCCCGCCAGTGTCGAAATTTTTCTTTCCTTTAATAACATCTTTTATTTATGAGTAATAATCCCCACATGAGGAATTCATGTCAAAAACATTAAATTATATAAAGGTTGTTTATTATTTAGTTCTTAAAAAGGATTTCATGGCATATACTATTTTTCTTTTTAATGTAAGTATATGAAGAGTAGATTTTTTTACAGTTTTCTAAATGAAGATAATACTCGTATTATCTTAAGAGAATGGGTTCTATCAACTGGAAAAATTAACTGGACTCCTACAAAATACTCCAAAATTTGTAGTCTTCATTTTGAAAAAAAGTATTTATTTAAGAAAAAGAAATTAACTTTATTATTACCTGGTGCTGTTCCAACCTTAGTAAGTTAAAAAAATATCATCTCATACTTGATCATATTATTAAGTGTTTAATCCACGTCCCCAAGTCCTGTACAATAATTATATTTTGATTTCAGATTAATGAATCTAATGATAACATTGATATAGTGAAAAATTTTCAGCCTGCTGCGTTAGAAACATCCATAACAAGTTAGTTTTGTTTAAAGGACAATAATTAAATTATAAATAAATATACATGGACATAATTACACAGAGCGGGTGTGCAGCTGATGTACAGTCTAGGACTCGTGAACCTTTACCTCTGTAGTCTTTATTACCGGTGAAAAAGGGCGATTAGAGCCACATATTTTTTGGACTGTTTGGATTCATTAGAGAAACAATTTAAAGAAATCAATGTGCTCACTGTTTACAGTCAGTATATTTTCGAGAGTATCATGTTTGTCAGGAAAAATTTGCTCAGGTTCCGTTTGGTCAGTGACACTCACAGTAGAAATACTAGAAATAAAAATAAGTTAGCAACTACTTTTACCAGACTAACCAAAATTAGGAAGTCTTTTATGGGGGATGGTATTCGCTTCTACAATACATAGCCGAATGAATTACTTGCATTACCAGACACGAAGTTCAAAAATGTGATAAAACTGTCCTTATGCTCTTAAGGTTACTATAGTTTAAATGCCTTTGTAAATGATAAGACAGTCTGGTCAGGGCAGGGATGTTATGTCCAACTCAACCAGTAAATATGTAACTACAGTTTAAGTCTTAGGCTAAGCATAAATATTGGATTTTCTCGCCTGCTCTTTTACCTTCAGTTTTAGTTTCCGAGCAGGTGGTAAGTTAGACAGGGCTTGTTCATGACGTTCATTAAGTACTTTTTTGTTTATGATAAATAAAAACATTATTTTTTAGATCTCGTTAGCCCCGTGATACGTACAATTTAATGACTAGTGTAATAGGAGAATGCATTGGAGGAGTTTGTCGCCTGTTCTTCTTCTTTAGTTAAGTGATGCGGTAGGCATTGTGACGTTCATTAAGTGCTAGAATTCATCATTATAGCCATGTAATATTTACCATGCACCCACACACACTTGTAATAATGTACTAATGTAATAATGTTAAAGAATTAAACCTTTTCAGTAATACATTCGATTGTTTTATTTATTTCGCAAATACATATAGTACTATGTATCTAATTAAACGATCTGCATTCCCTTCGGAGGGTTGACCTTGTTTTGATGGATAGTAAATATTTTTTGCTCTAATTTGATAAAGTTTTCGGATGTGTGTGATCTATGCGCGGGACTCATCAGCCCCCGATGACGACGAGCATGCAGATCGTTTGGATATACGGTTCATAGGTTTACTTCTATATGTTTTGGACTTACTTTGACTAATAACCAATAAAAAACTACTATAATGATAATAATTAATTTTAAAAAATTTCGAAGATAAAGTTAAAAAAAATATGTAAAATTACCCACAATACGGGGAAAACTATTTTGAGTAACAACACTATTTTGTATTACCCATCTCACTTGCCAACACGCTTCCCCTGGGTCTATTGTATTACTCTGTCTACGATGGAATGGTTCATAGTCAAAGTACGTTACTTACTTAATTTTTTTCTTCGTGGCCTCAATCGTGTTGCCACAATAATTTCGCCAATGTCAACTTTAAAAACATGTGTCACATCACCATAGAGTAACTTTTTAGCGAGTAAAAACAACAAAAAGAATGTTAAATATAAATACCGTCTTTGTTTATTTACTTTTAAGCTATCTTGGCTTAAACTGATATTTATTTAGACTTTCAAATCAGAACGTTTTTATGTACGTTCCGTTTTACGATATCATTACATTACGTGTGAAAAACGGTCTGACGTTCCGTTCCTACCAGTAACATAGCAAGTCTAGCGCCATCTATCCTCAGAACATGGAAGAAGAAAAAAAGAAAAAAAGGAAAACCCCTCTTGTTGTTAAATTTTTTTTTTTTAATTATACGAATAGGCTGTTTGTAAGTATATCCAAAGCTAAAAAATAATTGAAGAGTAGAGTAGAGACAAAATTTATGGAAAATAACACAAAATACAAAATAAACAATTTTCATTTCATTTTCAATATTAGATGTTTTGAAAACCAATTAATATTTTTTTTATCCCGAATAATAATTAATTAAATAAATGGTTTCTGTTTAAAAATAAATATCCCGAATAATAATAATATTTTACGTAACTAAACATGAGATACAAACCTAACTATATTGCTGATTGAAGATTGCAAACTGGAACATTCATATGGTGTATTTATAAGAATTCTTTACGGAAGATTCTTTACGAACTGAAAATTACCCAAGAACATACATTTATATTTCAATCATGGAAGTTCTCCTCCATGACTATCGAATAATAAAGCGTATATTTATCATACAAAAACTTGTATCAATAGTTCTTTGCTTATCTTACAGTGATTATGCTTTAGTTACAAATATATAATAATATGTTCTAGATACTTGTTTCTTTATTCATTTACTAGTGGACCTTCTCAAATTTGCACGATTATTATAAATTGAATATACGCCTGTATTTCTTCGGGTCAATATTTACTGGCACAAAAACTTGAAAACTGTGATTATTTAATTAGGAACAACGTTTTTAGGACCAACGGCAACGGTAATAAATAACTATAAAAACTAAAAGCTTAACATAATATCTAATTTCCAAAAGGAGAGCTATTTTTTTGTATGTAATAGGTTCCTAATTCCCCAACAGCTCAACCGATATACTTTCCAGTTTATTTCAAAAGTAACATAGGCTATATATCATCACAAGAAATATCATAGGGGTGTTGGTTATGAAACTGACATACATCTATGGCTTTAGAAGAGACAAATTTGAACCCTCGCCGCGGGTATTATATCCATTGAGCTATCACTTTAGCTTTAACATACATACATATCAACTGGTTTCCCATAATACAGGCCTAGACTAGTTTGGGAACCTCTGCTTAAGTCTGTACTACTTTTAATGCTTTATCAAATATGTTTTTTGTATTTTTCGATTTATTCACGGCTATAAATCCCTAAACGGTGTAGAGCTAAGGCTTTGGAATGAGAAATACCTGAGCCATTTTGGAAGTTGAGTGGTGAAAAACAAATATACCGGTCGAATTGAGAACACTCCTTTTTTTGAAGTCGGTTAAAAAGACGGTAATAATAAATAATTGCTGGTGCCGGGTCTCCAACCACATCGCCCAGAAATCACTTAAAAGCCCACGCTAAATCACTTAGGGTATAGGCTTTTAGACTCCTATTATTAAGATAACCCGTCGGTAGAAATGGTGTAGTGTTATTCTAAGCTAAAACTACGGCGACACTTTTGTTTTGCTGTAAAAAAACATATTTATCTTATATCTACGTTCACTGGGACCTCATAGTATCACAACATGAGTAAACGTTTTCTTGAATAAGTGTAACTGCATTTATCGTATTGATTTTCATTGAGCCCTTCCACATTGAACCGAAATCTAATTCGGAACATTTTAATTGGATGAGATGAGTTCTCTTTTCCACCGACTTTAAAAAATGAGCTACTCAATTGGATTTTTTATATTTGTATGTATGTTGCGTGATTACCCGTTAATCTGAACCGTTAATAAATCAATCAATTTCTAAAATTGTATTTCTTTTCGTTTGGATATGCTTCTGACGTTGTCCTAATGTAAAATTTATCGGGTTTGGTTGCGTAATTAAAATGTTGCCTTAAAAATATCAAAATGCATGGACTACTTTGCTGTTTTTATTTGCAAAATTGTTTATCCATCAAATGGCTGAAGAATTAAAAAAAAAATATTATGAAATTACTGATTTACACTAAAGTTGAGAATGTGAGTTACTAATGTTTTTAGACGATAGTGCATTGGCTGGCAAAAACTTCTTAAAAGACATTGTGCAATTAATATTGCACTAGCTGACCCGACAGACTTCGTACTGTCAAATTTGCTTATGACAAAGCTTAAGGCGTTTTCCTGTTACTCTTAGTTCCATCAGGCGTGAATATTTTATTGGTCCATTTAATCAGGGATGTTATAACTGCATTCAAATTTCATTTATATACATTATGTACCTGGGAGCCTTTTTGCCTCAAACACACAAACATCCAAACATCTAAACTTTCACATTTTTAATATTAATAGGATTATATACTTTCAATCGGATTACTTATAAAATGCCGTGCCGTGTAGTGTCGGTTGTGTCGTGTAGTGTCGGTTTAGAATAACACTACCCCATTCCTACCCGTGGGTGATCGTAAGAGGCGACTAAGGGTATAGGGCCTTTTTAAGTGATTTTGGGCGATGTGGTTGGAGACCCGTCACCAAAAACATTTATTTAAACCATCTTCTCCCCAATCAACTTCCAAATGTGGCTGAGGAATTTCTCATTCCAAAGCTCTGGCTACCCCGTTAAGGGATTTATAGCCGTGAGTATATGTATGTATGTATGTACTTATAAAATAAGGAACTAGTAAATATATACTCCGTTAAAAAGGTGGCCTTCAGAAACAGAAATTACTTTTTAGTTAGTTAGTTAGTAGAGACAACGAAAAGAGACGGAGGACACAATTAGATCACAGAGAGAATGTGCTTAAAAAGACCACCGACTGAAATTAAAAAATAAAAGAGTATGTTTGGAAAGATTGAAAAATATAAACGAAACTAGAGAGGTTTGCCAGGGCCGTACAAATGCGCGATCGATAGTCTCTACCTACCCCAATAGGAACTTACGGCATGAAATAGTGAATTTTAGGATAAGATCTTTGCCGTGTAGTGTCGGCTTAGAATGACACTACCCCATTTCTACCCGTGGGTAAGAGGGTGGTAAGAGGCGACTAAGGGTATAGGGGGCTTTTTAAGTGATTTTTGGGCGATGTGGTTGGAGACCCGTCACCAAAATCATTATTATAACCATCTTTTCCCAATCAACTTCCAAAAGTGGCTGAGGAATTTTTCATTCCAAAGCTCTGGCTACCCCGTTAAGGAATTTATAGCCGTGAGTATATGTATGTATGTATCTATGTATCTTGTATACTTAAAACGATTATTTTTTGAACTTTAAATGAAATATTTTTTTCAAAAAAAAATGTCATAAAAAACGCATATTTTATTGATATCTTTAAATTTTCAACAAAATGTAAATGGAATACGATAAAATATGTGTAAATACATTTAAAAAAATAATCATAGTCATTTTCTGCAAATAAAATATTTTCAAATGTATGAAACAATACACAAAAAGCTATTGTTGTTTTTTGAGAGAAAAACTGTATCATTATGGTGGATTGTAGCTTCAGACAGTTGTCAAGGGAACTCTTAAAAACGCTTAGAATACCGATTTGGCGAATCATTCGTTCAATCACCATAATGCTGAAAAAATTCGTTAATTTGCAGAATACCAAATACGTCAATGTGTCAAAAAGTGACGTAAAATGACCTTGTAGAATAGCAAATAACTTTGACTATGAACACTATAGACAGAGTCATATTGCAACGGGAAAGTACCTCTTTTAGAAAGCAATATTTTTCCCTGTAATGTTGCGATCACTAGAAAACAATTACCCCAAAATACTATAATCACCATTCTAAAAGCTACTTTTTAATTTAAAATTGATTACGTCAATTTTTGTTTAATTAAAGGTTTACTGTTTACTATATTATTTCCTGTAATCATATAATTATACATACTTGCTCCTAGTATTATACAATCTTTTTTGTTTAATTTTACCATTTATACTGATGTTTAATACACCGTGAAATCTAAAGCATTGTACTAACTATCAGGGATGAATTTTCCCATGATTACGAATAAATTTTTGTACGGGACTAACTTTGTTACTGGACAAAAAAAAACAGATGTTCCATAAGTGCAAGTTATATAAATATCATACGGGTCATCATGAGTATAGTGGGGTCTATGTTTGTATTTTGAAAAATAAAAGACAGCACTATTTTGTACATGAGTTTTATTGCATTATTTACTATTGACCTATAAACAAAATCAGTTTCGTGTGAAAATTTCGAATTCATTCGTCTATTTCAGTCACATTTTTCAAAAGATGATGTATTCGTACATCTAAGTATTTTATATTTGGTTGATTTCTAATTGCATCTTCCAGTGGCCGCAATCCATTTTTCTCGTAGATTCGGGTCTTTAGGAAAACTGTAATGAATACGAAGAAATTAAATAAATATAACAAATTTATTACTTACTAATTCCGTAGATAACAATTGGAAATCATTCAGCGTCGCTATAGCGCGACGAAATTCATAATATACTCACTCATTAACATCAGTTTACTAATTTGAAAATTTTACCCTAACGACAGGGTAGGATGAAAAACGTGAATTATGGGAACACTGAAATACTGCATATTTTTAGGTTATGCTATTAAAAAATTGCTCAAAATAACTAAAGAAAATGCTAGTAATCTAGTTCAACGTAATTAACATTTGAATCACTTATTTTCTGATCGCGCAATGTATTTATTATGTATTTATCTGTAGAAAAACATTAAAAAACTCACTCACTTCAGAAAGTCAATCCTTCGATGTGTTGTGCACGCTACACCCAACCATACCTCACTAAATAATAAGTTTGACTAATGGAGTCTCTTTTATCACAATAAAAATATACAAATGAATAAAATCTTTCTCAAAATCAAAAGAAAACCAAAATCGCTCACAAGTCGACGCTTTGTTTGTCAAGCTTTAAAAGCGTGACATCAACAAAACGGGTTACGCGATAGAGATGACAATAAAGATTTTGTGTCTCTTTTTAACATATAAGAACTTAAATAAGGGCTTCTCTTGTTAAAATGGATGACGTAACATCGCTCTATCTATAGTGTTCATAATCAAAGGCAAATAAGATCTTAGCTGTCTCCTTTCTCACTATTGTGACAGTGACACAAATGACATCTGTCAATTTTGCGTCGAGAATGCCAAAACCACAGTTTTGATACACCTAAGACCGACATACAGAAAAGATGGTCGTGTAGAATTGGGCCCCGGATCTCATGTCGAGCCAAGCTTCTAACACTACACGCCCTAACTCTACAAGGCCTAACTTCACAAACTCTACAACTCAGTCAAAATATATGGCTTGGCCATTTCGCTACATTCACATCGGCGTGAGGTGAAAAACTAAGGCGTAAGGTGAAAAATTATTTCACTGTTCATTTCCTTTTGTGTTATACAATAGTTGTAGAACGAACGGCCAAGGAGTTTTTTAAAAAGGAGTACCAATACATATATATATCTGGGGGCATCAAGTTTTAGTTCAGATTAGACCTCTAGCGTCAAAATTGTAAATTACAGGTCTAATACAAACTCCCAACCCTAGTTGGGGGATGAAAGTTACAAGTTTTATATTTTTTTTGTTGTTAGTGTGCTATCACTAGCTTACATACAAAATTTCAGCTTTCTAGGACATTAGGAAATACCCTAAGAATTTTGATGATCATCAGTGAGTCAGTGACGAAATCAGCGTTTTTTAGATATAAATAAAATCTGAGCCATAAAAGCTAATGTAATTAAAACTTTATATGTTCAATAAGTCCGCTATTGAGAATATATTCCGAAAATTTTGTTGATCTAGCATAATCCAAACCCAAGTTATGAGGGTTCAAAAAGTGCCCGTGCGCTTTGCTTGGCTCGTCTTGGCAGATATAAGTACATTAATTCGATAAATCTCGTAGGGATCACCTACATTTGCACTGCATGTGGAAAAAAAGAAATTAATATAATATAATATAATCTTTATTTCCAAACACAGTTTTCAGTACAGTGAAGATATTACATAAACACATTTTGTTTTACATGATATGAGTACCTGTGGCCCCACACTAGGCAAGCCTGTATCGTGGGTACCGAGTTATGATACGCTATGTGGTCTTCAAAACTAAATTACATTCAAACATAAAAGTGACCTATTTATTTGATAATTTGGTTACATGCATAGACCAAAATATAAAGTTAAAAATTCAAACAGTTATTAATAAAATGTGAAAAAAAGAAAGTTATTAAGTTATTGTGTATTTTGTGTGTGCGTATGTGTGGGTGTGTGTTGAGGTGTTTGTGTGTGTGTGTGTGTGTGTGTGTGTTTCGTGCTTATTGTGTTATTCAGTCACTCTTACTAATTGCTCTACTGCATCGTATGACAAGCTTGACAGCCAGCTGTTCACTTTTACTTTGACTTCTCTTAAAGTACAGTGACTTATGTCGCAGATCTTCAAGAATGAGTTGTACAGTCGTGGTTGTAGATAGGGTAGGAATCTTTTACCGAAGGTGGTTTTACAGTACTTCATAGGAACACTGGGACTTCTTCTTGATTGGGATACATTACTGCGGAAATGTTGGGAGAATTTTTGATGTGCTCGCATGATAGATAGATAAATAAATAGCTTCCGAACACTCATCAAACCACATTCGGTGTAAAGACTAGCCGTACTGTATCTGTAGTGCTTCTTCATCATAGTCTTTATGACAGATCTTTGAGCTCTTTCAGATTCTATCAGAGTAGTCTTTGCTGCACCCCCCCAAACTGGTAAGCAGTAACACAGTAGCGATTGGCATATAGCTATGTAAATTTGGACGAGAAGTTTGGAGTCAGCGCTATTTCTGAGTAGTTTCATGATGTTTATTACTTTGCGAACTCTACCAGACAGTGTGTGAATGTGTTCTTTGAAGGACAGGTTATGGTCGAGGGTAATGCCGAGATATTTAGTCGAGACCGCTCTTGTAAGAATGGGGCACTGGCAGTCTGGTTTGTATGGTGATTTGGAAAGTGGTGTGCTACAGGAATGTATTTTTACTTCTTTAGAGGGAGGCTTGGATGCACGAGTTTTGTGGAAGCATAACATGTGTGTCTTTTCAGGATTAAGTGTTAGTAAATTTGCTGAAAGCCATTTAGCGACGGAAGCCATGCCTTCCTCCACGCAGCCAAATACCTCCTTCCATGTGGAACCACTAAAAACAATAGCCGTGTCGTCTGCATAGCAGAATAACTCTGCATTTCTGAGGGAAAGGGTCAACATATCGTTTAAGTAAATCAGAAAGAGGGTGGGACCGAGAATGCTTCCCTGTGGAACTCCGTAGTTTGTCGGGTGTGGGTCACTAATAATTTGGTCAATTTTCACGCATTGAGATCTGTTTGTGAGATAACTGTTAAACCAGGCCAGAGCAACGCCCCGCACTCCGATTGCTTCGAGTCTTTTCATTAGCAAGGGCTTAGCCACTGTGTCGAAAGCTTTCGTTTGGTCCATGAAAATACCGACGCATGCCCTACCCTGGTCCAGATGTGAGGATATAAGGTTAGTTAGCTCGCCCACTGCGTCCTCAGTGCATTTTCCACGCCGAAACCCGAACTGCCTACAGGATAGAAGTTTATTTGTTTCTAGAAAGCTTACTAACCTGCTGTTGACAATTTTTTCAAGGAGTTTTGATATGGCTGAGAGCAGCGTTATAGGGCGATAGTTTGATGGAATAGCCTTGGACCCACCCTTATGAATTGGCGATACTACTCCCATCTTCCACAGGTCAGGAAACTCTCCATTTGCTAGGCTGAGGTTAAATATGTGTGTCAGAGGTAGAGCTATATGATGTTTAACGACTTTTAGCAGGCTATTGGAAATTTTATCGAGTCCAGGTGCTTTATTTGAGGATAGTTGCTGTATTAGTTCTATTACTTCAACTGTGTCAGTCGGTTGCAGAAAAATGGAGTGTAAAGACTTTCGGGCAACAGTAACTTTTGACGCCAATGAGTCTTCAGTTTCCCCCAACCTGTCCAATATTTTGGCAGCCAGTGTGATGCCAACCCTTGAAAAATATTCGTTACACTGGTTGATACAAGTTTTGGGGTTGTCTCTATCATTTGTTATTAGGTTTGAAGCTGTAGCCTTGGTTTTATGTGAATGGCAAATATTTTTAATGGTGGACCATAGTTTTTTTGGATTTCTACGATGTTTCTCCAGTTCAGTTTTTTCGTATTCATGTTTCAACGACCGTACGAGATTGTAATAGAAGTTCCTGTATCGAGTGTAAGTTACCTTTAGGATTTCATTGCGTGGTTGCTTTCGCACTTTAGCATGAAGGGCATCTCTATTCCTCATGCACCTTATTATACCGGGAGTCATCCACGGTTTAAGATTGAGATTTTTACGACTCACCGTTACCTCCCTTGAGTGAGCTGCCATTACTGATGAAATGGTTTCAGTAAACATGACTGCTGCCTCGTTAGTTGATTGTGTGTTTATCAGATCAGTCCAGTCTAATTTCCCTAGATCGGATTCCACACCCGCAAAGTCAGTTCTAATGAAATTTCTTTTTGGTTTCGCCTTCGAGGTTGAGTCTTCTAACCCTACCATTGCTAGTCTATGGTCAGTGATGCTACTTTCACATACAATAGCCACTGCATTCCAGTTAGGGGTTATAAATATATGATCAAGGCAAGCACAGATACGTGTTGGCTTTGTAACGGCTGGTATAAAACCAAACTCTGCGGTTGCACATAGATACTCTGATAGGCCTGTGTTTGAGTCTGATAACAAGTCGATATTAATGTCTCCCGCTAGAATCATGTGTGATTTACAGGAAGAGGAGCCAATTTGATCATTCAGGCCGTCTAAAAAGGTTTTTGGATCTCGAAAGGACGGGGAGCGATAGACTGCAAAAACAGTGATTTTATTGTTTATTTCTAGGATAATACAATTAGCTTCAGTCCATGTGGGTTCACGCGTTGTTATGTTTAAGTGTGATTTAGCATATACCACTACTCCGCCGGCCTTATTTATGTAAGTGGTGCTTTTATGCGAAGTATATCCCGACAACTGCCCTACAATCGTACGATAGTTTAGCCAACATTCGGTCAGGACAATGACATCGAAGTCGATATTAAGTCGTCTCAACAAAATAAGAAATTCGTCAAAGTGCTTTTCGATGCTGCGTATGTTGTAAGTCAGTATTTTTAGTTTATATTTGTCATTTAAAATACTCTCACATTGTTCAGCTGTATCTAGGCTATGGCATTTAATTTCAAAAACACTGTCTATTTCGTTTGAAACAAATCTGTCGTCAAAAGCCATTTAAAAGATTTAAGTGATGGGTATAGCATAGCCTAGATACTGTATAAGCCATGGATAAAGGTGTGATATGAAATGGTAGTAATATTGCCTAATAAAAGAGCGAGAGAGATATTTGTATTGACTATGTGTGATCTGTTGTGTAAAAGTATAGTTGTCGAATTTGTTTTTGTATGTGTGTAAACTTAAGATAAAAGTAAAACTAATATAATGAGAATGAAAAGTAAGTATAGATATAACAAGGAGTTTCTGTATGCATAATTTTAACTTTGCCATCATGATTTTATAACAACAATAATAACATAAAATTGCAAGTTGAATAAAAGAATAATAAAGCGATTTAGCATGGAGGTTGCGCAGCTGAGCTTTCATTCGTGGCACATGGATTTGTGGTCTCCAGTAGTCGTTCCAGTTCATCTTCTGATCTGACGAGGATTGGGGCCTTTCCTTCAGTTTTGCGAATAAAAATTCGACCGTTGTTGATCCAAACGAACTTGTAACCTTTATTTTTAGCTCGTAATCGTGTTTGGCGAGTCGATATTTACGACATTAGAAATCTCAATTGTTTTTTTCCACTATTTAATGAACGTTAATGTATTATTCAATTTTTGCAGGCTAAAATGATTGAATCATATTGGATCTCTACTGTATTTTTGCCAGAACATTTTTGTGGGCTGTGGGAACCTAGAGCCAATAGGATTTAAATTTAGTCGGCCTCATGGACTTCAGATGTTAGGTGATTGGGTCGAGACTCCTCTGCTCGATGTGACGTAAGTCATCGTTGTGCACCATCTGTGGAACTACACATGATTTATTTATATCCAGAAAGAGTTTGACGGTCTCTAGGGGACACGTAGCCATAACAAAGGTACCACTCTAATTCCCGTTCGAAATACATATATACACATACTTATGCCATTAGTTCTCATTGGGTTTGCCAGATACCATTTCTCGCCACTTTTTATGATCCTGGCAATCCTCTCGAGCTTCATGAATATTCATCAATCTTTTCATATGTGCGCTTTCATTCTTCAGACTCGGGCGCCTGACTTTTTTATCACTTTCTCCATTTGATCCAACTAACAATGACAAGCATCCCATAAGTTATGGTATAATTTACGTACCAAACTGCACAAATATCTCCATGTATTTTATATGCAACCTCTTTACTAATAAATAAAGAATAAATAAAGGAAAGAAAAATTTCGACACAGGCGGGGATCGAACCCGCGACCTCGGGTGAACGCCCCGACGCTCGGGTTCGATCCCCGCCTGTGTCGAAATTTTTCTTTCCTTTATTTATTTGTAATAATCCCCACATGAGGTTTTCATGAACAAAAAGATTTAAATTATGCAACCTCTTTTTTCATGGTTATCAAGAACAGAATAGTACTTGAGCGTGTTGATGAAAACGTTTGGTTAGTAAGAGAATTTTACGTGTCTGAATTCAGTACAATAAAATAACTTTACCTGCCCAAGGTGGGAAGAAATGTTTTATTGGTCGCAATTATGATGATGATGTGGTCCGACCGATTTCGGTCACGGCGACCGCTTTAAAAGTTTTGGACTCGATTGTGAGCTCGCATGTGGCTTGTGTAGCCAATCTTATTTACAAAGATCCTCGCACACTGCGGGCATGTGAGCACACCATTAATATAGTTATATTGAATCAGCACAGGTAGTCGGGCTTTTAACTCATCACGCTTGGTGTCCAGATCAGCGCGCCGCTGGATTTCATAGTCGTGGACCTTGGTTTCAACCAAAGCCCTCCATTCCGGTCTTTGGGCGGCATATTTCTCCCACTGGGATGAATCTATGCCGCACCTCTTCATGTGCCGTTTAAGCACATCTTTGTACCTGAGGAGTTGACCGCCACACTTGCGCTTGCCCTCCTCAAGTTCTGAGTAGAAGATGTGCTTGGCGACTCTTTGCTCTGCCATCCTTGACACGTGTCCGCACCACCGAAGCTGTCGCCGCATAAGGTAAGCCTCAATACCACCTACATTGGCTTGTCGCAGCACCTCGGTGTTCCGCACGCGATCTGCCCATCTGATATTCATAATTTTCCGCAGACACCTAAGGTGGAATCGGTCTAGCAAGCGAATATGACGACGGTACACGGTCCATGTTTCCGCAGCATACAGGATGTTTGGCAGAAAGACCGCCATAAATACTGAAATCTTGGTACCTAGCTTTATGTCGTGTGAGCAGAAGATCTTGGTATCCAGCTTGCCGAGAGCTGCAGCTGCAGCTCCGATCCTGCTGTTGACCTCTGCATCAAGGTCGCACTTGGATGTTAGAGTACTCCCCAGGTAGCGGAACTTGTCGACCTGTTTCAGCTCATCCTCGCCAAGTTTGATTTTCAGCGCCTCGTGACCATCAATGTCTAAAGACATCACTTCCGTCTTTTTGACGCTGATTTTTAGGCCAAATGAATGGCAACACTTGTCTAAATCAGACATAAGCTGTTGCAGGCCATCTGGGGATTCTGCAACAAAGCATAGATCATCCGCGTAGATGATTTCAGTAACCATAGCATGAGAGACTTTTGTACGGGCCCTTAGTCTCGCCAGATTAAACACGCTGCCATCGGTACGAAAACGGATGCGAACACCTTCTGTAGAAGCTTCCAATACCTCGCGGACCACTACTGCAAAATACAATGCGAACAATGTAGGCGCAAGAACGCAGCCTTGTTTGACTCCACAGGTAACGGGGAAAAACTCCGATTGTTCGTTGTTGACAGCAATGCAGCACTGCATGTCATCATGAAGTAGTCTTAGGAGCCTCACAAACTTCTCGGTACACCCTATCTTTTTCAGCACCATCCAGAGGGCTTCTCGAGGCACACTGTCAAAAGCCTTTTCAAGGTCAACAAAACAGAGGTACATATGACGGCCTTGCTCTCTACTTTTCTCTTGCAGCTGACGCACTGAGAAGATAGCCTCAGCTGTGCCTCGGTCAGGTCGGAAGCCGAACTGGGTTTCAGGCAACAATGTTTCTGACAGTTTCGTGAGGCGGTTTAGGAGTACTCTGGCGAAGACTTTTCCAGGGACTGTTAACAGCGAAATACCGCGATAAGAACCACAATCGGAGCGGTCACCCTTACTCTTATAAAGAGCCCTTATGCGTGAGACTTTAAAAGTTGATGGGACTTTTTCTTCATTCCACATAAGATCAAAAAGCTTCCATACTTCCGCATGCAGCGCCCCACCGCCATATTTAAGCAGCTCTCCCGGTATAAAATCAACGCCAACCGCACGCTTATTCTGTTGTTGATTAATTGCAAGGACAACCTCGCCTTCGGTCAACGGTTCATCCAGCTCACTAGATATGGGGAGTTGAGGGATCGAACTGATGTGTTCCATATCCGCAGATCGGTCCACATTTAACAGAGAGTTAAAATATTCTGCCCAACGCTTGAGAACTTCTTCCTTACTTTTGAGAAGGCCTTCACCACTAGCAGGCTTAAGTGGCACTTTAGCAAGTGAAGTCGCACCAATTAACTTCCGAAGCTCCGAATAGAATTCTCCTAGCTGGTTATTGTCCGCGAGCCATTGCATTTGGTCGCAATTATAATAAATCTTCAACAGCAGTATTCTTGGTTGTGTAGTGTCAGCTTAGAATGTCACTTCCCCATTTCTTCCCTTTTGTGTTCGTCAGAGGCGGCTAAGAGTATTGGGGCTTTTAAGTTTTTGGGGCGATGCGGTTGGAGACCCATGCCCAAAAACCTTTGTTTTACAATATTTTCCCCCTTCTAGAGATTTATGGCCCGAATGGCTGTGCATGATGTTGTTCTTGTTCCTACGTATGGCAGCGAATGTTGGGTGTGGCAGAAGAAGCATGAGAACAGAGTGAATGCAGTAGAGATGAGGTCCCTCAGAAAAGTTTTTAATGTGTTGTGTAAGTTTGTAATGTATTGTATGCGATCCAGTGAGAAATGGCGTGATTCGTGAAAAGTGCGGTGTGAAAGATGATATTGTAAAAAGATAGAAAAAGGAATGTTGAGATGTTTTGGGCACATAGAGATGATGGATGTTAGTAAATTTTTGAAAAAGATCTACAAAGCCAATGTGGAAGATAATGTTAGTAGAGGACGACCTCAGAGGACTCATTTGGACCAAATAGAGAATGTGCTAAAAAGGCAGGTGTCCAAAGTATGAAAAACAAAAGAGCATTTATGAAAAGATTGATAGATGTGAACGAAGCTAGACAGGTTTGCAAGGATCGTATAAAGTGGCGAGTGGTGAGAATATGTATGTACTACGTATTTAATACGCACCCATTAAAAACTAGTACCAACAATAATATTTATGAAGAATATTACAACATGTCGTTAACATGAAAATTAATAAAGCCTAAGAAGTTTGCCAGTATCGTACAAAGTGGCGATCGACATGTCTGGCTATTTTAATGGGAACCCTATGACATCCGTGATAGTCCAATGGGTAAAACGACCGCCTGCCAACACAAACAGGCGTTAGTTCAAATTCCGGGTTGGGCCTACACCTATTAGACTTTTCTTAAGTCATATGTGTTGTTAATTTATCATGGTTGTTAATGGTGAGGGAAAACATTGTAAGGAAACTTACATGGCTCAGTTGTACTAAGTTATCTGATAGTGTATTCGTACCAAACGGCGATAAGCTTGCCCCCTATCATGTGAGGACACTGTCCAAGCAAAACGTGGGTAGTGGTTGTGATTCTGAACACTAAGTGACAGTGTCATGTGATGTTCAGAAATATTAATAACTCTGCCAACCCATTCGGGAATATACGGCGTGAACTTGAGTCTTGAGTCTAATGGTAATTAAAAGGAGTATAAACAGACATCAACACAAAAGGAAGGCACTAGGGGTACAAATATACATAAATGTTTCTTATGAAAGTCATATAGTTTATCAATGGAAATGTAAATAAACAAACCAAAAATTAGAAGAAACATGGCTAAGTATCACTTATAATATTTAGTATTTAGTAAACAAATAGTAGTAATGCAAATATGGGTACTCTGAAGATCAGAAGTAGGAATGACACGTGATAATTCACAACTAGACAGCATTGACGAGATCGATGAAAGGGTTGAACGGTTTAATACTCTCCTGACCGACCTTTATGACAAACACGCTCCCCTTTGTTCAGTCCGCGTGAAACAGTTACCTGCTCATGGCCTACTGAAAAAATTAAAAATCTCATGAGTAAGCGGGATCATGCTCGATATTGCTATAAAAAGCAACCGACGGATGAGCACTTGCAACAATATAAGGAGCTGAGGAAGCTGTAAGAGAGTGTATAGAGATGCAAAACGCCGATATATCCATACTTCCATTGAAGATTGTGACACTTCACAGTTATGGTCTTTCCTTAAAACACTGGGCATAGGAAAATCTCAGGCCAATTCTTCTATAGATACAGACCTCAATGCACTTAATACGCATTTCTCCACTCCTCCTTTGACCATTAGTGATCAATGTAAAGCTGAGGCTCTGAACAATCTTGTTTCTACACCTACCCCTGATTGCCAACAATTCACTTTCAAATTGGTCTCTGGTCGTGACGTTAGAAGATGTATTTTTAATATAACCAGCAAGGCAACAGGTACTGACAACGTTAGTACTTTAATGATTAATCCTATTCTGGAAATAATTTTGCCACACATTACAAATTTAAAAAACTTATCCCTACTCTCTTGTTCATTCTCTAGTATATGGAAGAAGGCCTTCATTGTCCCTATTCCTAAAGTTCCTAACCCAACTACCTTATCCCAATTTCGCCCAATTTCCATCCTACCATTCCTATCAAAAGTTCTTGAACGCCTCGTATTCGAACAATTTTCCAACTTCCTTTCCACTCACCACTTGCTGAAAGATTTTTAGTCTGGGTTCCGAACAGGTCATAGCACTGTTACTGCTCTCATCAAGGTCACTGATGAAATTCGGTTATATATGGAAAATCACCAAGTTACAGTGCTTACAATTTTAGATTTCAGCAACGCATTTAACACTGGATCTTGATATACTTCTCGGCATTTTAAGATCTCTTAAAGTATCTCCAACAGTCACCAATTGGTTCGAATCTTACCTTAAAGGTCGTCAGCAGTGCGTGCGCACCGACGCAGAGAGCTCCGCTTAAAGAACATACTTCTCTCTATCACCTATATGCAGACGACCTTCAAATCTACACAAGTGCTCTTCCGGAAGATATAAACTCGGCAGTTGATGTCATAAATAACAACCTGGAGATAATATCGAAATGGGTGATGAAGTTTGGACTTCATTTGAATCCTGATAAGTCACAGGCAATTATTTTTTGCAGTTCGAGGTTGTTGAATAAGGCAAATATTGCTCTAGATAAGAAGTTGACCTATGATGGCACCGATATTCGCTTCGTCAATTCTGTCAAGAATTTGGGAGTTATTAAGGACACTAAATTTTCGTGGTTGGCCCAAGTGGAAGCCGTAAGTAAAAAAGTCTTTGCATCCTGTCACTCACTTAAGCGCTTGCAATATTTCCTGTCTCACCACACTAAGATTACGCTGGCGCAGTCTCTACTGTTTCCGATTCTCGATTACGCAGACGTAAGCTATCTTGACCTCACAGAGGAGCTACTTAACAAACTCGAACGTCTCCAAAATTTATGTCTCCGATTTATTTTTGGATTACGTAAATACGATCATATTTCTGAGTACCAAGCTCAACTAAAGTGGCTCCCAATTCGACTTCGGAGGAATACTCATATTCTCTGTATTTTATATAATGCCTTTAATAATCATGCTGTCCCCCATTATCTTTGCTGTAAGTTCACATACTTGTGCTCCCACGGTCGTACCTTGCGATCACAGTAGAATAAGATGTTGAGTGTACCTTCTCATAACAGTGCTACATATAGTGATTCCTTTGCAGCCAGAGCAGTTAATTTGTAGAACTTACTACCAGTTGACATACGTCTGTCATCATCACTAAATATATTTAAAAATAAACTAAATTCCCATATTTCAAAAAATTTTAGGTTGGTAGATTTTATAAAGTTAGGTATATATTTGTATTTATTATATTATATAAGTATGTATATACATGTTTATTTATTAAGATATTGTATAGTATATTTAATATAATAATAATTATATATAAATAATATACAGGTTTTAAATAAGTTGTGTTTAGTTAAGTTCTGTTTAAGTTGCATATATACATGACCATAATGTTTTAAAGAGTTGTCTATTTGTTCCTCACCATAAAGGTTGACTGGAAGAAATCGCGTTAAGACGACAAGTCCGCCTTTGTGTACATATACTGTTGTAACTATACTGTAATATACTGTTTGTGTGTTGTTTTGTATGCAATAAAGTGTTTAAATAAATAAATAATTAGAAGTATTAGTACCTATGCCGCTCTTTTGGCGAAATAACTAAGTGTGTGTGTAAGCTTACAAATTAATAACTAAATGTGAGGTCATTAAATTAGTACCATTGCTCCATTTCACTATGATTGACGCCAATGTTTAACTTTTACCTCGTGGTAATCACCTCGTTACCCAGAATGACGAATTTTACATAACTTCTGCTAGCAACTTAACTAATGACCTAAAGCAAATTTGTCTAATTCATTATCTTTTGCATACTAGTACTTTCGAAATATTTGCGAATCATTGACTATAATGTTAGTTGTTAATTTCGAAATAAAATATTTTTATGAGATAATGTCCACAAACATTTTGCACACGCACAGCTATTATCATTATAATTAAAGAAGGAGAAGACCAGAAATGTAAAAAAAATGGATAGAGGTTTGTAGTTGCAAAATCTTGGGGTTGTAGACAATCAACGGAATACTCTTTTTTATGTTTTTCGGGTCTGATGCTACAAAAACAAATTTTAGAGATACTCAAACGTTCACGCCGAATATTCCAGAAAGGGTGGCAGAGATGCTAATATTTTGACCATCACCTGACATTGTCCGAGTACCCACGTTTTCTTTGGACTGCGTAATCACGTGATAAGAGCCGTTTTATACGAATACACTGTCACTTGACTAAGTACAATTTTGCAATTATACTTACAATAAATTATAATTACAATAAACTACAGATATAAAGAATTGTGCTTTTAAAGCTGCCAACGTAATAAATATTTCAGAATTCAGGTAATTTAATACATCCGGGGTCCACATAGCGAGTCAAATTTAATAAATATAATATCAAAATATAAAGAGTTCACAACAAAAACCAAAAGTGCATAGAAAGGAATAAAATATCATAAATATTTTACATTAGTAAATTATTACAAACTAAACAACGACGCAAACAGGAAATAAGAGGAGAATCTACCATTGACAACCGTGATAGTAATGGAAAGAACACCCGCCTTCCATGCAGACAGGCGCGAATACAAATCCCGGGTCAGCCTACCAATTTGTCTTTTCGAAATTCATATGTGTGGTTAATTTCTCATGTTTTTTTGCGATGGGGGAAAACATCGTAAAGTAACCCACATGGCTAAGTTGTCCTTAGTCTTGTGACAGTGAATTCGAAGAAAACGACGATAGACCTGCCTTTTATCACGCGAGTACACAGTTCAAGCAATATATTGGTACTCGGACATCAGATGATAATGTCACGTGATTTTCAGAAGTATTAGTACCTTTGCCGAACCCCAAAGGGTTATATGGCGTGAACGTTTGAGTATGAGAATCTACTAGTCACAAAATACAATTTAATTTAATTAGACGAGGAAATTGTAATGAAGAAAGGTTCACAGTAAATTTAATAAAGGACAATCAAAGAAGATGTGGTCGACTGATCCTTCAGCAAGACCACCCTTACATAGGGAGTGGTCCCTGACTGAGATTTTGGACCAAAATACAGGGGAACGAACATGCCTGAAGTGTAATCTAATAATGGTAGTTAAAACCCATACATAAACTGGAAGCGTTGCTGAGATGAGAAAACCATGGTTTTAATAGGATATTGGGTTGGATTTACCATACTGATAAATAAAGATTGCCATAATAAACTGCCTTAAACTTTCTAGTTTTATCCATAGCTTTTGCCAGGGATGGTCCTTTGTACCTATACACTCCATAGTTTTATGTTTTGTCAAAGTCTGTAATCAAATTGACTTTGATACATAGATTTATAATTGTGTGTCATTAGTAGTTTTTATGCTCATTATTACTATTTGGCTTCTTATATAGTTACTGAAATTTATGTTGAAACTTATGTTCGAATTTCGATTGCTGAACTGGACCTCGAGTATCACTCTAGTATCCCTTATTTTTTTTTAAATTTCATAGTATTATTTTTTTATATTTAAAGAAATACAACACTTATTTTTTTATATGCTGAGGATGCAGGTACATTTACTCGAAAAATAAAATTGATAACGTATGGATAAGTTCTTTTCCTTTTGTGCATTATTTTGAATATGAAGCGTAGGCTCAAGGCTGTAAGTATGATTCATGTGGAATGTGATGTACAACTGATGCATACAACTTATATATGTAATGAGTATAGATCACTCTTCTTCGTTATATATTTTGTAAAGTATTAAATGCAGTTTGAATTAGTTTAATTCCAAAAATTGCTTAGTATAACCTTAACAATTTTTTTGTATTACAGTACTTTTATAATCTCTTTTTTGCTATTACTTTCAACAATCTGTGTATTGTGCTTAGAATAGCACTAACCTTCTTTTTCCCACGGGTGTCGCAAGAGGCGACTAGGCGTTTATGACATGGGCCTAACCACCTTTAATTTACTATATTTTCCCCGCTCAACTGCCAACAGTGGCTGAGGTAATTCTCATTCTGAAGCTCTGGCTACCCTTTCAAGGCATTTATAGTCGTAAGTATGATCATAATTAGTTCCATACTAAACAGAATATTTTTAAAGCCCCGTACTTCTCTTCTCAACTTTCCTGTACGATATAACTTATGCCATGAGTATATATATATATATATATATATGTGTACGTATTAGTCTGCATCCGTAGAAGGGCCAGGGTAACGGACATATCCCATAGAGTTGCGAAACTTAAGTGGCAATGGGCAGGGCACATTTCATGCAAAACTGATGTACGTTGCGGCTCAAACAATCTGGAGTGGCAGCCAGGTACCGGACGACACAGTGTAGTAAAACTCTCACGTGTCAAGTGAAGCCGATGATGAAGGCAGCACAGGATCGGTCGGTGGATATCTTTGGG
>OY755175.1:11912574-12026245 GCA_963576735.1 Bedellia somnulentella | reverse complement strand
AAAAGTTCACTGACACATCCATCCATTGTCCGTGTGTGCTTCCCAGCGCACGAAGAGGTGAGCAGGCCGCGGCCGGCGCCGGCGGCGACAGCGCGCGCGGCGGCGGTGCGGTGGGCGCAGCGGCGGGCGGGGTTCGGGGGGAGCGGGGCGCGTATTGAGGCCACTATTTAACTGCGGCTTCACTGCGCTCGGACCTGTTGTGATCCCATGATGGCGCGCTACGCCCGTGTCGCCACGCTAGCCGTGTGTTTGTTATACCTCTGCGGTGAGTCCTCCACTTTTATCATCTTATTCACGGACAACGACACCGTCCATCTCGAATGGTGCGAGCCGCGATTCAACAGTGCTAGCATCCTTATCAGTTGATTAAGTGATAACATTCTCGATACGGTTAAAGCTCTTGCATTAATAGTGATTGATGATCAGTGACGGTTAGTTTAATCGTTTAAGCTCTGGCAGGCCGAGATGGATGCGTGAGCGGGTCGGCGACGGTTGCGGCCGGCCCAGGCCGGTTGCCACACTGCCCTCACCTTCCCGTTCCACTGAACACTTGCATGAACATATTGTTGGTATTGGTAGTGGGCAAGTAAGAATTGGGACTGCAAATAGTAATCAACTAGTGCATAAAATCAAGTAATTATCTGTTTATTCAATGGATATAAAAAGGCTGTTATGCAACCAAGTACATTTCGTATTGTTACCACATGCCGACTACCACACCACTCACTCTTACTAATCAACATTGTTTTCTGCACATTTTAAATTTTGTGCTAACCTACCCGCATCGTATCGAACTTTTCTAAATGAAGTTGTACATACTTCAGACTGTTTCGTGTCTTAAAGTATTTCCTTATAGTTCGAAATAGGATTTGGAATATAAATAGAATTTTAGAAAGTAAAATCTTATCTGATACCTGCTTCTATTTACAGCTAAGCAAGAGTTAGTTATTTTTAGGAAATGTGTGTAATATAGATAATATAGTAGGTGGTGCACAATTCTAAAAGTAAAAATAGATCTGTTGACAAGTGTATGCTCTGTTTTAATGCTAAAACATACGATACAAAAGTTTTTCAAAGAATGTTCACGTCCATCTCAACATACATCATTCTCATTTGTATTCTCACCGGCGTAGGTTTGAGAAGGGTGTACTTACAAGGAACGCATGACGTCACACCGCGCGGTTAGGTCGATTGCACAGAATGAGCATACTGGATACTGCATACCTTACCGCGGTTGCTTATCACGTACCTGTGAGATTTATGTGCGTTTGGCTTCCCGCGACCTCCCGCCCGCCCTCACATCTTTGACACCATCATGCGCAACCGAATATTGGAGATAATTATTACAAGTAGACTGGTTTGACTGGAACAGGGCTTTTAGTTAACTGATTGCGTAAGGAATATTTATCATAAGTAGTCATGACTCATGGCTCATCATACCAAAACTGCTTTTTTTTTTAATTTCAGTTAATGTACAACTTTTAGTCGATTGCTTCATCGAAATCATTTGTATTGCAAGAGAATTCATTTCTAGCTTTATTATAGAATTACCTTATCGTAATATACATAGTGGGTGACTTTGGATAACTGAACTTTACTTGCTGTACTGGTTAGAGTACCCTTCTTTTTGTACGTATTAGATACTCCGGTTCATGTTTTCTTCACAGCTATTCATATAAACAAGTATATCTAGTATGTTAATATACTAGATGTAACCCTAAAGGTTAACTTAACTACATGTTTAAATATATATCACAATACTTTATAGAATGCCGTGTAGTGCCGGCTTAGAATGTCACTACCCCTTTCTACCCACGGGGGGTCTTAAGAGGCTACTAAAGATATGGGGCTTTTATAAGTGGTTTTTGGGTGATGCAGTTGGTGACGCATAACCAACGATACTTTATTTTACCATCATGTCCCTATCAACTTCCAAATTTGGCTAAGGAGTTTTTAGCACTGAAGCTCTGGCAATCCCTTTTTGGGATTTATAGTCGTGATAATGTATGTATGTTTTTTATAGAAGTACATTATTATATAATATAATTTTAGTTCGATTATTTGATAAATGATTTTAAATGTTGAATATTTTACTAAGTTTTGCTTGGTTATTTTCCATAGTGAGAAAGTTCATCTGTAAATAATATGGGTTTAGAGTAATTTGTTTAAAACTAACTTTTTCTCTACAACAATTGCCTCAATAATGAACCGATTCAAATTATTCAATTAATAATTATTAATAATATTTGACACGTTCACAATATAATATTGACTAATATATATAAGAATATACTCGGCCTATCACCCTTCATAAAGGTATAACATAGTAAAGAAAATTGTGTTTTCTTTAAGGCTTTGCTTTTTACAACAAAACTTTAAGTTTTATTAACAGATTAAACATAGATTCAGTTCAAATTAAACTAGCCCATTGGTTCCATTTAATTAAGAAACATATAATACTTTATTTATGCTTATGCTTAATAGACATTTCAATGATACACGTAAAACATTAGTAGAAGAATGGTAATGTGAATGTACTTTTAAAGTTTTTGCAATCCAGCAGTTAATGCGTATAAAAGTAGTAGTTGTGGTGTTTGGAATCATACATTTACTCACCCATTGGGATAGGCAGAGACTATCGATCGCCACCTTGTACGATCCTGGCAAACCTCTCTAGCTTCGATCACATCCATCAATCTTTTTAAATAACATACAGAAATACGCCGTGGGTTATATGCGTGTAACCAGGATCACTGAATAAGTGCATCAAAACTTATTTAATTATCAGAAGAGAAAAAATAAAAATTTTGATACTCAGTATCATAAGTGCACCACCCCCTTTCATGCAGGGAGATCTGGGTTTGATTCCTGAGTCAGACCTACACCAATGTCAATGTCAAGGTCATATGTGTGGTTACTTTATTATAATTGTTACGGGCGAGAGAAAATACCGTGAGGGATACGACGTTGCTTTTTTGGACTTAGTCAAGTGACATGTCACAACAATGAGAGATTTTAATGTCACGTGATGTTCGGAAGTATTTAAGTAGTACCTCTGCCATACCTTAGAAGATATATTGTGTGAACGGTTGAACCTATGAAAATAACTCGTTTCATTGGTTTTATATCATCTAGACCTTTGAATTTTTTTATATTGTATTTTGTGCACAATAGGTTATTTGTTTTTGAATTAATCAACTAAACGATATAGATAGTCAACAACAATGCCTCGAGAGCTATTCTAGTCATGCTTAATAATTTTCGAGCTTTAAGTTTTTGGGATTTTTCTAGTTATTGTTCGGCGATGTTATATGTAGAAGGATAATAGGAAATTTCATTTCATTTGGGTATTTTTTTAAATATTTATTTACATTGATAAATTTACTTTGAAGTACAATTGACGCTTTCACGTTTAATATTTATGTCGTAGAAGAAACTTTAGTGCAAATAATAATACCTAATGAAATTATATTTACAAAGATCAAAATGACTTAAATTTAATGTAGGCTACATACATAATCATCCACCTTTAATTTTGGATATTTGAATTAGCAATTGGGATTTCCGAGCCATTTTCAAATTTTAATAATCCTTTCATGCATATAAACAGAATACACTACTCTTTCATCACAGTACCCTAAAAATATATAACTTAAATATTAAAATAAGACTTCCTTATTGCAAAAGAACAAAAAGCTCATAACAAAGTATTAATCAGTACATCTTATCACATCTTCATTTCACATTCTTTTATTTGATTAAAGCGATTGTCTTACTTTTATCCTTTACAATAAACCATTCCACAGATCCGATTAATATTGTGAAGGGCGATTAAAAGTAAATCACCATATACTACTCTAGCTAATAAACATAGAATGTTTGCTAAAAAAATACACAATGACCGGACTTCCGTGCCTTCAGCAAATAACAAATAATACATCAAATTTATTTTAACAAAACAAACATATATTTCGTCTCTTATTAAATTTCATAAACATATGAAGTAAGCAACCGACATTAACAGATTAAATTGAGTTCAGCAGCAAAACTAGATTGCGGTTTGCCACACGCACTTGCCTACAGCATGCTATTAAGTTATTCACGTAACTAGCTATTTATATTTAATCAAGTTCTGTCACAACGCAATCCATATTCAGTAGTTATCTACTCACTACGTCATGAATAAAAGATAAAAAGTAGTTGCTGCAACAACAAAACCGTTAGAATGTCTTGTCCAAAATATTTAATAACAGTGAGTCATGTTTAGGTAGTCAATGACGAGTAATTGAACCATAGATGTATTTATAAGTCAGTAAAGGAAAAACAGTTGTAAAAGGAAAGCATGGCGCGCATAGCATTCAAATGGGAGTGAATTCAGTGTATGGGTGTGACTGGAATGCGAACGACGTGTCATAGCTCACCGGTGTCGCCTGCTCGACGCAACAGCTCCACATTTTTATCGTTTTATAAATTATTCGTTTACAAATCTCATAATATAAATTGTTGTATTTTCAAAGCTTTAGGCTCTTTTTAGCTGAAAATCGAACAATCAACTCACATCATGGTTTCATCATCGAGTGAGAAATAGCATGTTTTGCGAACGGTGCAATATGAAAGATTATATTGTCAAAAGATATAAAAATGAATATAAAGTTAAGAATATTTGGGCACATAGGAAGGATGTAAAATATAGATTTAGAAAAAAAGGTGAATGCATTTGAGGATAGAGAGGTTTGCCAGGGTCATGCCTGACTGAATGGTCGATAGTATCTTCCTTCCCCAATTGGAATTGTAGTGAGTGTAAGTATTTAAGTTAATTAATTATCTATACAAAACTATATCTCATTCACAAAATTCACTTATACTTAATTCCACGTCACGATACCTATGGGTAATATAAAAGACATCAACGCGCATATTATGAACTTTCGGTGTTATGAAAATACTGTTGCATCGAGTATTTTGTTTATCTTATTTTAAACATTTTACTCTATAAACTCTGTTGAAATTGTATATTTTAATGTATATGTACAAATTAGAATAAACTTTTTGATCGTCAACGGCTAAGTATGTCCTCAAGAATAGTATTCATCGGATAGATCCGGGTCAAAGACAACTACTTTTTGAACCGTGAATAAGTATATTTTCAAATTCATTTCAATTATATATATAGTATAGAAGCTAATAATTAAAAAGCCACATATTTAATTTGCAACTTCTCTTAAAATGTCTGATATATTAGAGTTGTGCGTTCTAGATTACATCGCTTAGCTGTCATTAAGATTTAATTATTATCTGCTAAAACGTTTTACATATGATGCAATCAATGATGTTTTGATTTGTGTTTAAAATGTAAGTAGAGTTACTTAGGTTTAGTGGAGCACGGCGCGGGCGCGGCGAGACGCGGCCGTTACACCGCAGTTAGATAATGTTGCAACATATCAGTTTCCGTGTGTTGCGTGAGACACTTAATTACCGATCAACAAATTTGCATTCAATGATATTGCCAAAAAACATGTGAATGTAATTAGGTAAAAATTGGCATAGCACTTGGTATAAACTTGGGATTAAATTTTGTCTCGATTACGAGTGTCATGATGAATTAGTATTACTAACATTTTTTACATTTAAAATGTTTTTGGTGGGATTATCTCTACGATGATGATTCTATTTTATGATATATTGACAACTGTCAAATCTAAAACAGACTAGATCATAAATTACATATTGTAAGAGCTCTTACATTGGTATAATGTAAAAAATATACATATCTGTTTCTTAGTATGTAAATTAAAAATAAAACCTTAAAGTTAGACAAACACTTTATTTTAGCATACACTCAAACAATGTTATTTCTAGCGTAAAAAAAGACCGTAGCAAATGATAGAATTCATGAAACAAAGTTATATTGAATAATAATAAAAGCTTAAGTTTAAATGTTTCAACATCAGTATGTAGGACTAGGTAGAACAACAAAAATGCAAGTAAAAGCAAAATTATTCATCTTTTAGAATTGTTTCTTAGTATTTTCATAGTTATTAAAATTTCAATATTTCGACATTTCGATTCGAAATTTCAATGAATAATATAAAATTTCTTATAACTTATATACTGATGACGCAAAGGTCCTTGCTGCGCTCCACCCGTTTCATCTCTTGCTCAATAACGCCATTTTGACTTAGCCAAAGGTCACTTTAACTCATTTTACCTCTGACATTCTACAGTATATTGACATTTCTATTTAATAGCTTTGTAAATAAGTTATTTCAAGTAAATGCCAACTTTTCATCACGAGCTGTTAAGATACGCCGAATATATTTTATGTTTAATTTCATAAGTAATTTATGTATGTGCTTTGCTTGAGTTTTGTGTGATATATAAATAAGTAATTTGTGAATGCAGCGTTCACGGATGGTCACCGATGGCGGCGGCAGGCCGAAGAAAAACCATCGAAGAAAGATGACAGTCCCGAGGTGTGCAAGGACAAGGACGCCGGCGAGTGGTTCCGGCTGGTGGCGGGCGAGGGCGACAACTGTCGCGACGTCATCCAGTGCACCGCCTCTGTGAGTAGCCATTGTCGATACGCTAGTCTGGCCAATAACCACTCTATACTTGTTACCCGGAAAACAACACGAGTAAAAGCAGATAACCTCCCGATTTTACATTTCCTTGATGCTAGACGTAATTAATGATTTCACAATATTTTTTGTAACCATATTTAGAATTTTATTCTGTTGTACAAAATAGTAATAAAAATCATATCTTTTCTTGATATACTTACGCTGTATTATACAACTTTTTTTAAGTAGTTTCCTAGTATAATTATGTTTATTTCTGCAGGGTATCCAAGCTATTCGTTGTCCAGCCGGTTTGTTCTTTGACATTGAAAAACAAACTTGCGATTGGAAGGATGCGGTCAAAAACTGCAAATTGAAAAATAAAGAACGCAAAATAAAACCTTTGCTATACACAGATGAACCACTTTGCCAAGACGGCTTCTTAGCCTGTGGTGACAGCAGCTGTATTGAAAGAGGTCTTTTCTGTAACGGAGAGAAAGATTGTGCTGACGGCTCCGATGAAAATTCTTGCGGTAAGTGAATTTATTGGATTAACAAACAAATCGTGTATTTGTTCATGACGATAAATATTATCTATCTATGAATAAAAGGTGCAATTGTTTCTCAAGTAATAATTCATAATTAACTTTATGACGTGAAGCAAAACCTTTTAGAGAGGATCTTTAAAAAAGCAAATTGCGCGGACGGAGGAATATACAATTAAGAACTCTTATAGCTTCAATTAAGTTATATATTTGACTTGGCACACACACGCATAAATATTATTTTATTGATAGTTATATTCAATAGGCAATATGAAAATAAAGAAATATTGTTTATCTTTAACATCTCTTTGATATATATTTCAATAGTATTATTTAATTTATGGTCGAATTTTAGTTGGTCCACCACTTCTACTAGTATAATAAAATATTGATGGGCCCGAGTTCTTGGGTATTAAACATTGATTAAATTTATTTACGATGTTTTCGAAACCAAAAAGTGAAATCTGAACGAGTGTCAGCTGTGCCAATCGATTTAAACAAGCGAAAGTACCCATACTGGTTCCGCGTTATAACGAACCGCGTGTGTGCTGTGTGTAGGCACTCGATTTACATCCGCACCCTATTGTGATACCAGTTTGCCTGACCACTTTTCTATTCTCGTTTTGACGTCGCCTTCAAAACAGCTTCATTTAATTGTCTCGTTTGTTACAGACATTGACAACGACCCGAACAGAGCTCCGGCTTGCGATACTTCGCAATGTGTTCTACCGGACTGCTTCTGTTCCGAAGATGGAACTGTCATCCCTGGAGACTTGCCCATCAGAGACGTCCCACAGATGATTACCATAACTTTCGATGATGCCATAAACAATAACAACATTGAGCTTTATAAGGAGATTTTCAATGGAAAGCGGAAAAACCCTAACGGTTGTGACATCAAAGCCACATTCTTCGTCTCTCACAAATATACAAACTACTCAGCTGTTCACGAGACTCACCGCAAAGGTCACGAAATTGCCGTTCACTCTATCACGTAAGTTTCTGAAAATTATAAATAGTTCGCACTATCCACTGCGTAGGTTTTTTATCATAACCATACCATATTAGGTATATATTAAAAATAAAAAAGTTAAGAGTTTTCTTCTAAGGGCATATTAGGTTTTTTTTAAATATTTGTTAAATTAAAATAGGTTTAACTAAAAATTAATTTTGTCCTACAGACATAACGATGATGAACGATTCTGGAGCAATGCCACCGTTGATGACTGGGGCAAAGAAATGGCTGGTATGAGGGTTATCGTCGAAAAGTTCGCCAACATCACTGATAACAGCGTCGTCGGAGTCAGAGCCCCATACCTTCGTGTCGGAGGAAACAATCAGTTTACTATGATGGAAGAACAGGCTTTCTTATATGACAGTACGATCACTGCTCCCCTAACAAACCCACCGCTATGGCCATACACAATGTACTTCCGCATGCCTCACCGCTGCCATGGTAATCTGCAAAGTTGTCCTACTCGTAGCCACGCCGTATGGGAAATGGTAATGAATGAGTTAGACCGCAGGGAAGACCCCACCAACGATGAATACCTACCCGGATGTGCTATGGTTGATTCATGCTCTAACATCCTTAGTGGTGACCAATTCTACAACTTCTTAAACCACAACTTCGACAGACATTATGAACAAAACCGAGCACCCCTTGGTTTGTACTTCCACGCCGCATGGCTTAAAAACAATCCTGAATACTTGGATGCTTTCCTCTTCTGGATTGATGAAATTTTAGCCAATCACAACGACGTATACTTTGTCACAATGACTCAGGTAATCCAATGGATCCAGAACCCAAGAACAGTCAGCGAAGCTAAGAACTTTGAACCTTGGCGCGAAAAGTGCGCGGTTGAAGGTAACCCCGCCTGTTGGGTGCCACACTCGTGCAAACTGACCTCCAAGGAGGTTCCCGGGGAGACCATCAATCTGCAGACGTGCGTCAGATGTCCCGCCACCTACCCATGGCTCAATGACCCCACGGGCGAAGGGCGAGTTTAACTTATCTCGATCTCGCGCCAATAGCGCTTAGTAATTTTTAGCTTTTATTTAGCAGGAATCCAATGATGTGGTTTGGTAGATAAACCGACGTTGTGATAAAAGACTTGACAATTGTAAATAGCAGCGGATCACTACTCTAAATGTTTTGTCGGCTTCCTGTTATGTACCGGGTCGTAATCCCGTTTGTTGTATAAGACTACTATCTGCCTTTATGTAATATAGATTCACATTACTACTGAGTAGAAATGTTCTCTACTTAGGTGATTTATAATGTAAGTCTGTTTGATAATAATTTAATAAACAAAATATGACATATCTACATGTTCTTTTCTTTTATCAATGCTAACCATAAATCATATAGTTCAGAAAATCTCCTTCTCGATCTCTTCGATGTTGGAAAGTAAAACTCTATCCCTCTTCCAGTAAAATGAGGCATTAAAAAATAATGAATAAATTTATTTTATCTTTCTAGAAAAACTTTCTATTTCACGTTTTAGAAATTTATTGATGCACTAAGAATGACTAGACGATGGCTGAAATTTGGAAGATTGTGGTTACATAAACTTGCATATGAGAATTCACGACTAATGTCGAGACACACAACGATAAGTTTTTTAGACTTTGTTGTGCATGAAACCTCATGTGGAGGTAATTTTATTAATCAAAAAAGAAAAAAAAACATTTTTACATTAGTAGGACTCGAACCCACGACATCCCGGTCTACGCTGCGGTCCTGCTGGTGTCGAAATTTTTCTTACCCTAATTGATTAGTAAGAAAAGTTTTTTGTTTATTTTCAGATAAATATATAGGTAGAGTTGTGCATAACAAATAAATCTATAAGTCTCCTGTAAATTTATGTAAGAGTAAAAAGCTACTATACTATTTATGAAAAAAATATAAAATGTATTGTTAAATAGTATAATTTAAGCTTGAAATGGGTTATGAATTAGAAGCGAATTATTCATCTGTATATTAGGACAATTCCACTATTAAAAGCCTGATAAAGAACTTAATACGTCACTTCCTTCGAAGTCATCGTTTTGATTTATAATCTATGACATGCTTCATGTATTTTGATCTGATTAAAGAATTTGAATATACATTTATGTATTAAATTTATCACTAGGCAACTTGTTAAAGTATCAAAAACTTTGAAATTAAATGTAAATACATGCATAAAACATGACTTCAATGGGTTTGTCTAGTAATTAAGTGTTACTAGCTGAGTTTTTTTTAGATAAAACATAAAAGCAATACATGTGGATGCCTATACATACGGCTATAAATCCCAAAGTCTAGGGTAGCCAAAGCTTGATAATTAGGAATTCTTCAGCTCAAAAGCTGAAATGGTAATGTTTGTAAAGAAATTCAATACGAAAATTGGCAGATCAATACTAAGGGCACGCTTCAGAGCTAGATATTTACTTATGAGTTTTCAATGGGATAAAATCTGTTACACGTATATATTCCAGAAGGGCAAGCACGAGCCGTGTTTAAACTAGTTATCGCGTGGGATAAAGCAGCGATCTCTTACGCACTTACTTAGTATCGTATACTGCCATCTCATTCTAACCGTTATCGTGTCGATAAAATAGTGCTCGTGCTTGCTATGCAGAGATTGATAATTATATTTATCCGTTCAACAAAGTTTTATGTAAGTATTTAATAGCGGATTCATTATCCGTTTAAACAACTCAATATATAATATCAAAACGAGTATAACCCAAATATAAAGTCTGCCATAAATTGTGAAGGTTTCGTGTCGTCTGCAGCCGAAGATGGTTGCAGCATCAGGTCAAGGTTACAAGAGTATCAGAATGTCATCGGACACTTGGAGCTCAGTGAAATGTTTGTTGAATCGTATTCAGAATAATATATAAACTAGACTGAATAAAATAAAATTTTATTTTTTTTGGAAACCTTTCATAACTAGAGATATAAAGAGAACTTTAACATCCCATACTACATACTCACACGTACTATATTTATATTTGTGTGCATGTGATGAAATTAGGCAGACACAATGGATGGACCTCTACTTTTCGAATACCCAAACAAACTTAAATTTTGCACTTCGCTTACAAATATATTTATAATTTTATTCCATGGATGTCTGTTTTTTAGGGACAATACATATTTCTCCCAATTCATTAACCTATTGGATAGTTAGCTTAAATAATTACTTGAATTTATTGACCAATTTATTCATTTGATAATAATTGTGTTCTACCATTTTTGTGTGAATTTGCCAATTTAGGTATTAAGAGAAACGCTTACTGCAATTTTAGAAATGACTATTTAATCCCCACATGAGGTTATCATGAACAAAAAGATTTGAATTATTTAACCTTGCTTTATTACCTTATCTTTTTGACATTTTGTCTTGTTTTCTGGTCAATCTAAAGCTGTACTAGTGTTTCCGGTATTCAAGTTGCACTGAACCAAATATAAACCAGGAAATCTCGGCAAAAAAATAGTTGTAAATTTTTATTATTTAACATTAATTGACAGAGGTTAAATATTTGTATTTTGGGTTAAATGAAAGGTACCGCTTATATTTTTAAGCGGAAGTTTCTTTTTTACTTTGATTTAAGCTGAATGACCGTTTATGACATATAAACACGTTTAGTAAGCGTACTACATGTATGAGACAAGAACGACTGCGGAGATTGGCAATACGGTAGAGAAACATTCTTAAGCTCTAATTAGTTGAGTACCAATAATGATACAACTTATAGCCCGAAATCATTTACAACACACAACACACACAAACATATAACTTATAATTATTATTACTTATTATTATTATATTATTATTAAACATATAATTTTGCTAAACTCTTAAACTATGTTTTCTCATGCTGAATCAATCATGTTATTTTGAATGAATATTTAACAAGATTCAATGTTTTGTTCGTCTGATTGACTCACTTGTTAAACATAAATAATACTTTACTTTCTCTCAATACTACTACGCAGCACAAGTCACCTATGACAAAGATAATGAAGTTTATTCTGAAAAATATTTGATATTGGAAGGATTACACAATGAAACTTACAAAGGTATTTATAACAAGTAAAAAACAAGTGTAAAACGACTTCACGCAGTCAAATGAACATTTGAACACCTAATCATTTGTTTTAATGCAATAATTATTTTTAAAAACTTTTACATAACTCATAGGCATAACATTTCTTTTACCAGATATCCCTGACCTAAAATTCTTTTGCACAATTAAAACCAGCTAGCTGGATTTATAATTCTGTTCTTATTTACGCAAGATTTTCATGAAGCACACGCAACTTGTATAGACAATAGGTAGTTGTGAGTTCGGGCCGCGATCGCCTCCACAACTCCGCGGCGAGATCAAGTCATTGCCATCGCTCGCTTATTTCTAGTTGGCTTCAGATGAGATGATAGAAGAATTGAGATCCATTTATTATGCTTTTTCTCAGTACACAACAAATTTTCGTTACTAAATTTTCTAATTAAGATTATATTTAGATCTAATAACATTTCAAGTTTTATTTTTCAGCATATTATAATATTAAAGTAGTAAGTAGCAACTACAAACATTTGAAAGATAGGCAAAACTTACAGCACTTTGTTTTAAAAACGTGTTTATGAATGGCAAAGGTTTTGCAATAAGATTTCACTGTTTTGCAAGTATGCATCGTTCGTTCGTATTTGTTAAAACGGTAATGTTATTTAAAATTCGACCCTATTACCATTCAATGAATTAATTTTATTTCAGATAGATAATGTCAATGACAAAGTTTTGATTTGATTCGAAAAGTTCACGACCTATCCACCCCACTCTCTAAGTTATACACGAACTTGCCTTAGTTTTGCAACAAGGCATTCTATTCTTATGTTCCGTTAACCTATAAAAAGATACTATCTGTGGGAGGACTGAATTAAATTATTAATAGATCTTTGTCCTCTAGAAAATTTCCTATAGTTTAGATTAGAATAGAAAACTCTTTATTGCACATCAAATATGGAGAAACATTTACAAATACACAGAATGAATTAACAAACAATTGGCGGTCTTATCACTAAAAGCGATCTCTTCCAGACAACCTTTGAATGGAGAGGTCAATAAATTAGAGTCATGTTTATACTAATAAGAAGGCACCGAATAATAACTTAATAACTATTATTAAAAAACTAATTAAACTACTTTAAACTAACCTATGATTTCATTTATTGGAAAGTCGCAAACGAAGCAGCTGTTACCTCCAACTTTTGCATTTCTCGCTTCGCTCCTTTTTATTTGCATTATATAGTTCCATGCATTTCTATTCTACCTTATATAAATTGAAGGAGAAAAGCCAGTTATTATGAACTGTGCTGTGCTTATAAAGAAACTATCACACGATCCAGAAGACTTCAATTTAGTACCAGTCAGAATCTGATAAAACGAATTAGTACGTTTTAGTCACACCAATAAGGAAGACGCTTTAAATGTGGCCTCTAGTTTTTTCTCTGAAACCGGTTATTAAAAACTATTACGAATATCTACAAATATCACATCTTATTTACACCATTTGACTTTTTGCTCATTTTAGAGGTCAAAGTAGTTGCCTAAATTTAATATACCTAATGGCCACCACGACATCACTATTGGAATTTTACAGTTTTCGCCACCTCTAAGCAATCTAACGACTTCATTATTTTTTTAACTCGTGGAAACAAGTATTCAGCATAAATTAAATAATATAATTTCGATTTTTTTCACACAATTCAAAACTGTAAATGACTTAAACTTTAAATAAACTAAACTTATAACCTGTGATAGCGTTACCAGTGACTTCACTTTGACGAAAAATACTTTTTCAATACTTATTTTCACTACAAGCTCTGAAAGGTTTGTGTTACCACTGAAACTAGTAAGCAATTATTACGGAACAAAAAACTAAAGAGTATTATTTATTTATTTATTATTTATTTCAGTATTCATGTGTCATATGCCCACATGCTGATTTGATGTGGGCATAAGTTATGAAGTTCAAGCATTTCGAAACAATAAATTGAAGATGCAAATGTACAGCCTACGCTGCGCAGCCGGCGGCGGCGGCGGCGGCCCGCTTCCTCCGCTAATAGTGAAAGCAGTGAAAGTGAACATTTCAACTCTTTACTGATTTTACTAGCGATATTTTGAATGTTTTGAAATCCCTTGTCACTAGATTTGGAAAAAATACTTCTGGGATCAACTCACTATTTGAGAATGTTTGTTGACATTCAGACTGTTCATAGAATCTAAGATAAATTGTAGCTTCCTGATATTTTAAAAATAAAAACTTCTATAGCCTCAATTTACTTAAGAACCACATTTGATTATATCATGTGACTGTTTTTTTTGAATTCATTTTTGTATTAGTTTTCCAAAAAATATTATCAAGGAAACTACATGTAGGTTAACTCACGTGAGTTTCAGAATAAGAAATTCGTAAGCCACTTTTTGAACTCTAATGGGGAAAGTATTTTCGAATAAAGGATGTATATAATGGATCACCAGCCAAATAAATTGCCCAAAAATTACTTAAAAAAGCCACATCCTAGAGCAATGCTAAGCTGATACTACACAGCTACCAGGTTTAGGAAACTATAATAATTACATAACCCAACACTGTAACCGTTTATACAGAAAAACGAGAGTTCACGCTGTCATTGTGTTAAGGAGTCGTGGAGTTTAAAATTGTTTATGCTTCACATCGTGATTATATTAAGTTTCCTTTTTAATTACATCTAGATCTTAGTTTTTATCTTTAGCTTTATCATTACGTCTATAGCTTTTAAAATACTGAAATAAAAGATAACTAAGAATATTGTGGTAAAAGATGTATAAGTTTTTACAAGCCCTTTCATAGTTTACACCATTTTTAGGAATAGCTAAATTTAGTTCAATTTACACGCCCGAAGGGGTGGCAGAGGTACTAGTACTTCGGAACATCAGCAGGTGTTCAGAGTACCCACGTTTTGCTGGGACAGACCATCCACGTGATCACCTATGATCGCTTTGTACAAAATACACTGTCACATAAGTAATTTAGGGCTGTGGAGTTTCCAGCTCTGAAGCTCTGGCTACCCCTTTTCGGGATTAATAGCCATGAGTATATGTATGTACGTATGAGTAAATACAACTCAACCATGGGGGATTCCTCACGAGGTCCTACCTCACCATTAAAACTTTAATAATTTAACCACACATATGACACAAGAAAAGACTCATTGGTGTAAGCCTCACTTAAGATTTGAACTCTCATCTCTCCAGATTCATACGGTCACACTTTTTATCCCCGAAGGGTTGGCAGAGGTACTACTACTTCTAGATACCACGGGACATCATTGTCACGTGGTGTTGAGAGTACCCACGTTTTGCTTGAACTGAAATCTTCTGCATGAGAAGCGGTGGTGTCCCCAATGAGCACTCAAGATGAGAAGTAATACTCGTCTTGATCAATTTACTAGATTTTGATCAGGGATTAGACCAAATTTCTAGATTTGTTTAGGAATAAGTTAAAATCTTGTCATTATTTTCTAATTTTCCGGAATTCGATCAATATTTTATGTCCCTATTTTTATCATATCCCTGTGACATATACATTAAAACAGATTTTCACATACAATAATATAAACCTGGATTTGTATTAATGTCTAATAAACGTAGGTCGTGGAATTATAGGCATGAGATAAACACATCGTCACAAGTGAAAGGAAACATCTTTCGTATCCTTGACATGTCTGTATTGTAAACTCAGATATGTACTTTATGTTGTACATTTTTATGTTAAAAGCATAAAACGATAAATAATTTTATTGTAGTTTTGCAGCAATAAAACTGGGAGCCGAACTTTCAATACTTTAGTGATGAACATTGAGCAATTCAGGCCGTACATCTTGATTTTTTGAGCTTGTGTGAATGCTGCCTTCTCCCTTATTGAAATTATTTTTTCTCTGAAAATTTTTAGTGAACTTCGTAGTCTCAACACTATTTATTTACGTATTGGCGGCGTATATGTCCAATTTGAAGATCCGTTAATTTTAAGTATATTTTGATTGTATTAGCTAAACGTTTATTGTTATCATATTCCTTTTAAAGGACATCAAATAATGTCAAATAATTTGAGGGTTTCGATTTCTATTATCAATAAAATAAGGAAAACTTCGCAAATGAACCCTAAAAAGGATAATGAAGATAGTTATCAACAATAAATGTTTTTATTCCTCTGGTTTATCCCGTACGTTGATTTATTATATGTACGAGCTTATTGCAATATGTTGTTAAGTGTTTGCGACGCAGTCGAGGGCGGTGACCTACGAATACGTTTGTTGAATTCGTTGAATTGAACGGTAATTTATCTTTCAGGTTCCTGTTCTGCGAGACACCTATAGTATTAATTAGCACATTTTAAAAATACTTCTTACCTGCTACATAATTCTAGAATAAGTTTGCTTTAAGCAAGTTACGTATTGGGTCGTTTTAAGAGCTTTTGGGGCCATACAGAAAACCATCACTAACAAATTTTTTGAAGAATCTTTTGCCAATTAAACTTCCAAAAGTGGCTAAGGAATTTCTTATTCTGAAGATCTGGCTACCCCTCCTTGAACTTTATAGCCGTGAGTATATGTATGTAATAAAATGTCTAAATGTCCCAACACAAATCTAGATAGAAGATTTTTGAATGTTCGTTACTATTCTTGGGATGTGTAGTTAAGACAATTTCGTGGCTTTGAGCCGGTAAGCCATTTTGTAACAACACTAACACATGTGCCATGGAATTCCTCTAGGCTTTTTAAACGATCTAATTAAGCAATTGGTAAAAGGGATCTATAGATCCAGTGTGGATGGTAATGTTAGTAAAGGATGACCACGGAGAACACACTTGGACCAAATTGAGAGTGTGCTCAAAAAAGGCAGGCGTCCGAAGTATAAAGAATAAAAGAGCATGTATGAAAAGATTGATGGATGTAAACGAAGCTAGAGAAATTGACTAGGATATACGAAATAGCGATCGATAGTCTCTGCCTACCCCAATCAATACTAAAGGCGTGAGTATATGTTATGTTATAATTAAGCAGTCTGAAAATATAAAGCTAACGAGCGTAAGCATTATATATATATATATATATATAATGCTTACGCTATAATTATAATATATTCAACTAATGTAACGAGCGTAAGCATCATATATATATATATATATATAATGCTTACGCTCGTTAGCTTTATATTTTCAGACTGCTTAATTATAACATAACATATACTCACGCCTTTAGTATTGATTGGGGTAGGTAAGCATATATATATATATATAAGCATTATATATATATATATATATATATAATGCTTACGCTTAATATAAAAATAACTAAAACTGAACAAAATGTGCCCAAAACTGTAAATTGGACCATCGCAGGGTATAAGCATATTCTTGATTACAACTTATTTTATAATAAGACTAAAGGTTTTGTAGAGCAGGCTAGAGGGAAATATGAAATGATTATGTAAACATCTACAGACGAAATAACCTAGTCAATTCGTTCGATTTATCAAGGTGCTAAATTTCCAGTTATTTTATTTAACATTAGTTGAATGTTGCGTCAAAATTGTTTTACTTATCGGCTAAGGAACATTATATTAACAACATAAATCCATTTATTGTAAGCCGTTTGCAAGAAACATAATGCTTGTCGAAAAAGGGTGCGATTTGCTGAAAGTCTGTATGATTATTGAGTCTTTTAAGGTCAAAATACCCCGATATGGAAATTCCCAATCGATTAAAAATATAGTCACGATATTACCCTATTGCTTTGGCAGCTTGTAGTTGTAACGTGACCTCGTCTGTAGGAGGGTCTCGAAATATTTTCTTGTATTATAAGTATGGTTTATTTGTAAGGATTCGGTTGAGCTGATGTTGAGTTTAGTGAGACTAATGAACAGTGTCTCATATATATGTGATGCTGCTGTAGACCCATCACTAACCATACATATACTCACGGCTTTAAGTCCCAAGAAGGGGTAGCCAGAGCAAAGGAATTCGAAATTCCTCAGCCACGTTTGGTAAGTTGAGTGGGGAAAAGTTGGTAAAATAAAGGTTGTTGGTGATGGGTCTCCAACCACATCGCCCAAAAATCCCTTAAAAGCCCCAATACCGTTAGTCGCCTCTTACGTACACCCACCGGAAGAAATGGGGTAGTGCTATTCTAAGCCGAAACTACACAGCAACTAACCATCAATAAGCATCCTTTATAATACTATTTTTCGAACCCAAAACTCCAAAAATTGTAAACTTATAATTTTGTTGTCCTGGCTACTCCTTTTAGTTAATTTAGCCCTATGTATAGGTATAGTTATAGATATCAATCAAAAACAGCACTAACACTAACATATTACTTTTTAAGAGAAGACTTTTAGTTTTAAGAGTTTTACTGCATTCTTTATATTACAATGTTTAGTTCACTAAACTTCCAGAAGATGAGTTTATAATTCTAAAGCTTTGGCTACCCCTTTGACACTGCTCATAAGTATGTGTTATATTCACCCATTCTCATGGACAAATAACAATATGTATGATATTTTATAATGAATGAGATTAAGTTGCAAAATCCTCTTGTAGATTAAACTTTGATGAATAAAAAAAACGGATAGAAATATAATATTTTCAAAGCAAAAGGTCAAAAGATACTCTGGTATTTGTAACATATTCATCTATCAAGTGACCTTTTATTTTGAATATCTACTAAAAACCGCTACTTATAAATTTTATTAGTAAAATGTCGTGAAGGACAACCTAGTTCAGCTTATTAAATACAATGATAAAGATGGGTGTATTAATATTGATTCGTCAGAGGTGAGAGGTGGGAGACACAACCTGGCACGACAAACAGGTCACACTACTTATATAACTGAGCATCGCACCACCCGGATATTATCGAGCAAGGTCACCATTCACTCACCATTCCAACTTGACTCAATCATTAAAATTTTACTTACCTATTTTTAGGTTTTTTAAAAAGTTTATTACAGCGTAATACAGTTTTGCTAGCTAGCGGGAAACAAAACGACAACATAAAATCAATCGGTTTATCGGCCACACGTAACGAAAATCTAAAATATTATAGTTGTTAAATATACTAAAATAGTTTAATGTTAACTAACATAGTTTCATAAAAATATCTCCACGTTAACTTGTCAACACTCAGAATAAAAGGCAAATCTGCAACCATGTGTTCCAAGGCACAGCAAACATTCAACCAAACCAGATTCGTAAACTATTCGAAATAGTTATGATGTTCAATTGGTGAAAATATGTTTAATTAAACAAGCTAAACGAAATAATTTATATTTTTGCAACGTTATAAGGGTTGGCCTAAGTAAAGTTATTCTACATTTGTGATCATCAACATCAAGTGAGTGTGTGCTATGCTTACGGGAAGCGGACATACGCTGTTTACATATACGTACGATCTAATCTGTGAGCTAATGCCAATTTGAATGCGTTTCCTTACTATTGTTTCTATCCTAATACCTTGTATTGGCCTCAATAAAGTGAATATAGCACGAGCACTAACGTTTAAAAAAATAAGAAAATCAACATGTAATTATCAGACTTATATACCATTTATATGAACATTCTTTCATATAATCACGCCGTTAGTCTCTATTGAGGTAGGCAGAGTCAGATCATAACTTTGTACATTCCTGGTAAGCCTCTAAAGCTTTGTCCATATTCATCCACCATACTGTTTTATTCTTCACACTTCACATTCTCTACATTTGTCACAATACTATAAATGTAAAATAAACACGGTATAATTGAAAATTAGTTAAAATAAATATGATTGTTATTTATAGACATTGAGAGGCTATTTTCAGTTAAGACTGAATTCCAGTTTTAAAGCTGAAAGGAGAAGAATTACAGACTTGTCTTCTTTTTCTGAAATTCTGTAATATTATATAAGGTATGATAATAGGCATTTCATAAAACTATACCATAAAAAAATATTATTAATATTATAGGCTGTCCATCAAATGATTCGTAATTGATCGATCCTTCTTTGAGATCTATGTTTTTTGAAATGAAATTCTGGAAAATAAGAATATGTAGCATACAAAAAAGTAGACACACTTTTTTTTATATAAAATAGATAGCAGTAACGTAGATGTCTAGTGTGGGTTTAGAATAGTGCTAAACTGAGCCCTTATTAATCTTTCAATATTTTCCCAATTAACTTCCAAAACTGACTGAAAAAAATCAAGTCCCCTGAAACCTGGGTATCCATTTTTGGGATTCATAGCCGTGGGAAATTAGCACGAGTATCACGATGTTTTCCTTCACCGTTAACAACCACGAGCAAAAAAACACATTTAAGTTTGATCGTTTGTTTAAACAATCATATTGATACAGACCTGACTCAGATTGGATCACATGCTTATCTGTATGTACTATATGTTCCTTAAGCAAGGTGCGTAATATACTTTTCTTCCAACTACTAATTTCCCTATTAATACCTCAATAAAACATACCTAATAAAAATAAAATCTAAAGTGAATGTAAATGATTTCCCAGTGTTATCCGCTGAAGGTGTTAGACACTTTATTTCATTTTTATACTTTCTGGAGTTGAAATGATTTTGCTTTCTGTATTTATTCCTGCTAAATTATTATGAACTATTAAAGTTTTACAATTTACAATCACAGCGCGTTTTCATTCCATTTTTCTGCGTTTTTGTATCATATAGATTTTTTATACAGGAAATATGAAACCTCTATGAAAATTTTATATTAACTTTCTCATTCTTATTAGCACACTCTTTGCAACTGCGGTAGTATCGTTTCAAAGAACTAACTTCACAAAGCACTGCGTTCTTCACCGGGTCAACTTCAACATTGCGCAACAAATATTTCTAAGACACGTAATTTTAGCATTTTCTAGACCCTCATTGATTTTTGTAATGAACCTTGTTTCGTATATATCTATGGTAACACTATATATAAAACAATGGGTTATATATAATATGCAATATTAACGTATGTTAGTGAAGTCCATGACTTATACAAGGGAATAGCTTTTCTACCTTTAAATACTATACATTCAGATTCGTGACACATTACTTCGTGACGTGCACAGATACACTATTGAACACACATAATATTAACATGGCTTATTTGAATATAATAAACTCTGCATATATTATCTGGGTACAAATTAATTCGGTGCTATTACTTACACAACTTGTAAAAGTTTGAAAACGTAAACCTAACCGATTGCCACAAAAGATCAATCATCCTGGCGATACCTTTTTTAAAAATAAACGACTTAAGATATTCGCATAAACAAATGTGGCGCCACTTCATTTCGATACTATCAACATTTCGCAACAATATCTGCGCGATTATAATGCACGACTGACCAAACGAATAACCAGTCGGAGACGGATTCCACAACCATAAATCTGCTCATAATTACTTAAAGTACTGTTGTTTTTTTATAATATTCATAATACCATATGCACATGCCAATATCTAACAAGATATGTCAAAATGTATGTTGCGCTCATAGCAACGCTCACTCACATCATATTTCATCACATAAAGCTCAACAAGCTCAAGCTCACGTAAAATTTAACATAAACGATTTTCCGTATGAAAAGTGTAGCTTAAAAAATATAAATTTACTTAACCTTTACAAAATACTCGTATACCTACCACCAATATAGTCCTCCACTTAGATTTTACTGATATAAATATGTATTAATTGATTAATTTACTTTACTGCCAACAAATATGGCTTCACTTTTACCTTCGGTTGTATAAATTAACATCTATAAAAAATAAAATTTTGAGTTTGAATAATTAACATATTTTAGTCAATTGACCGTAAGCTTAATAATCATCAATAATGTCTGGTGGTCGCGAGCGTGAGGAATCTCCCAAGCTTGGCTCTGAGTAACATACTCGAACTATAGGTGACTTACGAAACTTATTTATGCATACATTATTATTTTCCATTTTCCTGATTTTTAAACCGATTAAAGCGATGGAATAAATTTTAAGAATTACTTGGAACATGATGAAAGAAACTGGTTTCTCCATCGTCATATTGACAGTGTAAGTACCAAAACGTGACATTGTCAGTAGTAGTTATGATACTTTAACAAGTTTAATTTTTAAATTAAGCTGATGCAAAAAATAGGGGATAATATATAACAAACAATAATATATATGTGAAAGGTAATGTTAGTAGAGGACGACCTCGGAGGACACATTTGGATCAAATAAAAAATGTGCTCAAAAAGGCAGGTTTCCGCAGTATGAAGAATAAAAGAGCATGTATGAAAAGATTGATGGATGTAAACGAAGCTAGAGAGGTTTGCCAGGATCGTACGAAGTGGCGATCGATAGTCTCTGCCTATGCCAATGGGAACTAACGGCGTGAGAATATGTATGTATGTGTGTGTATATAACAAACGTATTTAAACAGTTATTTTAAAAGTTAAATGCTACTATTTAAGTTTTCTTGTAGATTATTACATACAGGTACTAGCACCATTAATTCCTATTGGGGTAGACTGAGACTATCAAGCGTCACTTTGTACAATCCTGGCTAAAATCTCAAGTTTCACTAGCATTCGTCATCTTTTCACGCATGCTTTTTTATTCTTCGCATTCTATTTGATCTTAATATATCTTCCATGATCTTAACATCTCTTTCAATTGCTCCAAAACTTTACCATAAATCTAGATAAATATAACTAAATTTATAGAATAACTGATAAAAAACTTAACCTAAAAAAATATAAATAAAAACTTTTTTATTTACCAAAAACACAAATTTACAATTTAATTTTACATTTTGCCCTCGAACTACTCAATTTTAACGATTCTAAGCTCTAATGAACCCTTCAAGGAACTGTTGGCTTTAAGGCTAAGCTTAAGCATTTAAGCTTCTTCATGTATTGCTAACAATTTAATTAATGTAAGTCTATTCTAAGCTATGTAGTGTCAGCTTAGAATGGGGTAGAGGCGATTTAGGGTTTTAAGGCTGTTGGGCTTTAAGAGAGACGCATTACCACACCAACCATCTTTATTTAACAATATTTTCCTCTATATCATCCAAAAGTAGATGAACTAACCTTTTTTTGTGTTTTGCAGAGGTGAATATAAAAATGCATGGATGTAAGTAACTTTTTATACTTATCATTTTGAAAATCTAGTAATGAAATCACTTCTTTAAAACTTTATTAATAACTTTTTGTGACTTTACGAGTAAAAGCAATTGCAAATCTTTCAGGGTGTAGCTGTTATTGCCACGAGTGTTGGCACAACATATTAATTGTGAGTTAAAATGTATATTATATTAAATTATCAAGTTAAATTACGATCATTTCGCAATCATTTAGTTTTAATGTCCCTTTTTTGAAGATATAATATGGCAAAGTAGTATAGAGCCGGTTAGGTGACTATTTTAATCTAAGTAATTCAGAGGCCCCAAACAAATACCGGCTACGGTGTTGTTTAAGTCTCAATTATACTTCTTATGAATGTGAGTGGTCTATGTCATGCACATTGTTTGCGTTCTTCTCACCTTTATTAATGCTCAATCGACCTTTAAATGTGTATCTAAGCCAATGGATACCAATGGCGTCAATACTTAGTATAGATATAAACTGTCAATCGCTGTTACGTAACTGTTCATATCTCCTGGATAATAATATTCAAACGGCTACTTAATCTAGGCCATGGTTTATACAACCTTCCCAATAAAAGGTTGGTTAGCAAAACATAGTGTTATTGTAAAGATGCGTTTAATAATAAACAGAAGCTTTATCGAATACAAATCAGTCTATAAGCAACAGTAGTTAAATGTGACAATTTTATTGCACTGCTGATGGAAGTGGTGAAAATAAGTTGTATTAAAAAGAAAGTTACGTTTAACTAAGAAGTGAAAGACTTGTTTTGAGTATTGGGTGTTGACCGTGTGAAGAATGAGTCGACGACTTAAAACTTCACATCGGTTGCTTCAACGTTCATTTATAACACTATTCGATCCAGCCGCTTTCGATCGACTCGTGAAGTCGCGACGAACCACATATTTAGTAGATAAGATCTAACTAGGTTCAAAAATATTTATGCAATTTTCGTTACGTAATCCTCAAAAAAGTGGCACAGTACCATTTCAAATATCCTAAAACGTTTATTTAGTCATCATTCGATTTGTCTATCAACAAAATATTAAACATTAAGAAGATGCCTGAAAATTAGATTTCACAGATTCTGAAACCCTGGAATACATACGTACATACATATACTCACGGTCATAAATCCCAAAAAGGTATAGCCAGAGCTAGAAACTCCTCAGCCACATTTGGCTGGCAGATATAAAGTATCGTTGGTGATGGGTCTCCAACCGCATTGCCCAAAGACCACTTAAAATAGCCCCATACCCTTAGTCGCCTCTTACAACAGTCGTGGGTAGGAAGGGGTAGTGCCATTCTAAGCTGGCACTACACGGCCATCCAAATTATTGAAGATCGATCTCGAGCTATCTAACATTCTTACCACAGGATCTTGGGCATAGCTTCTCTTCAAAAACTCAGCATGCGAAAATTATTTCAGGATTTCAGACAGTACTCTTAGCCTCTGCGTCCAAACAGGTCATTCGTGTAGACCTTTTAAAAGGCTTTATTGCGTGGTTACTCACTTTTGTGTATTTTGGACACAACACTAAGCAAGTGTGACACTTGACCTTTTGTGAAACCGAAATTGAACCGCCGCCGCCTGCCCAAGTAGATTACAGAAATTCTTGGCCTTAGTTGGTATATTCAAATATGGCAATCAAAGTCTCTACTAATGTTATTCAGAGTAAAATAGTGAACAAAATTCACACTACATATTTAAATAAAATGTCAAAGTTAATAGATTTTAATAATTAAACCCCTGATTCCCAGGACCTGCAGGAAGGTCATGTTAGTAAAGACGACCTCGAAGGACTTATTTGGGCCAAATAGAGAATGTGCTCAAAAAGGCAAGTGTCCGAGTATGAAGAATAAAAGAGCATGTATGAAAAGATTAGTGGATGTGAACGAAGCTAGAGAGGTTTGGCAGGATCATACAAAGTGGCGATCGATAGTTTCTGCCTACCCCTATGGGAACTAACGGCATTAGAATAAGAATGTATGCATGTAATTATAAGGAGTAAATATATGTTTGCGTGGTTGTTTGTTTATAATGTTAACAGTAACCATTAAACAGCTAAACCGATTTTTAAAATATTTCAGCGCTGGTTAGCCAAAACCTACAAAAGGAGCATATAGCAGACAAAATTACGCTTAATATCACAGAGAGCAATATTCGTATAACACTACCCGTGCAAGGCCGGGGCGGACTACTAGTACTCCATATGCCAGATTTGTCGTGACAAAACACAGTGTCGCACCACACGAAGCATTTAATTATTTCGTCATATCGGCGTATTGCTATTCGATTGAAACACAGGTATTGTCTTTACTATAAAGAAAAAACTCAAACATTCAACAATGTTCAATTGTTAAGTGCCGATGGTACCTTTTTTATATTTTGCCATGAAATGCCAGAGGACATAAAGGGATGACCGAGGACAACGTATTACTTAAAATTGAACGAAATGTAGTATTAAAGTATCCCCGGGATAAGTAAATTATTATCGTATTGAAATTACTCTGGTAAATCAATACAGTGTTGAAAGGTTTCATGTTTGAGCTCATGGCTTAAAAGTCTTTATTCATGGAAATATAAAAACAATATAACTTAACTCATTCAAAGTTGTCTGTAAAGAGTTCATTTCATAGTCTACCATGTTTAAGAACAGAAATTCCGTATCATACTGTTACTTAAAGCGATTAGCTGGAATCAGACTTACAAATTGCAGTTAGAGCACTGTCACTCATATGTAGAATTACTCGTAAAAAGCTTGGCTTAGATATCGAGTACATGTTTATTAATAATATATGCAGCCAAATTATACGGTAGAATTTTACTCATTACGCACATTTTCCCTTTAAGGTAACCTTCGAATACGAAGCCACTTTCTGTTAAGACAATGACGCACGATTAAGACACACTCAACTTGGTGTCTAGATAATTACGAAGTAGCTTAGTCATTTTCTGAGAAATATAATGAATTAATTCGCCTCATAAAAGACACAAAGAAGTATTTCCTAACAGCATAAGTTGAATCGTTTTGCGAACCGGCCAGAAAGTTTTCAATTGCATTTGCAAATTGATGAATTAACTAATGACTTCCTACGTACATTAAATCAATATAAAATAAGTATGCGATGAATCCTGATTGCATTGTTATATTAAATGTGGGTGAGTATGAGTCGAATCGCAGTTGCAAGCAGTGGGTTGTGAGGAGCTGCCAGAACGGTCGTTGTGTCGCTGTCGAGTAGCTAAAGCTGTGTGTCGCAGAGTAGTCGCCAACTACCTCTCCAAAAGGTTATATAAATAGGTGAAGAGGGGCGCCCAAGAGCTGTTCAACTTTCTTGGCGAAGTGGTTGCAGCAAGCGGCCAGTCCTTGCCGAGCGCCATGACTCGCTACGCGTACGTGTGTCTCGGAGTGCTGCTTATAGCATGCCTCGGTAAGTCTTTATGCAACTAAACATTCTAATGCCCTTACCTTACTTGAATTCAAGTTCTTTGTAAACAGATATCGGTAATTTTCCACTTTTTAAAATTATACAATACATATCATATTAAAATAAATTAACTCGAAAATTACAGTAAATTATATAATTAATTTTCTGATTTAATAATTGGTGTAATAGGCCAACCGCCATTTATGTATTTTTGTCGTAAAATGTTTGTTGTTGCAACTTTTAATACATGAGTAACTATTTGGTATTGAATGACCTCGATTTCTTTAAGTTTCTTTTTCTTAACGTTATTACATTACTTAAATAAAACCTAAAACTCCTGTTGATCATCGATTTTCGAAATATAAGTGTACAATTTTATGTTCTTAACGTATACATATAATTTACAAGTAGAAAAAAGCGTTCCGAAAGATTAATGCGATTTGTTTATGCTTGTAGGTCAGTGAACTTGAATTAACTTTTGATATATTACAAGAAATAATAATCAGTTTTTATTACAAGCCTTTACCCGGCCAACATTCTGCGGCTTTCTTATAGTGGTCCATCCAGTGCCTGTCATCGTAATTTTGAGTGTCTGTATACTAAATTACTTCTTACTTTACCGTTACAATCGTATTATGTGTTTGTGATGTAATTAAATTATCTTTACATCATACATAACAAGCTTTAATTAAAATACCGAATTGTTTAAAGACTTTTACAAATACTGTTAACTTATAGATAAATAACTAACTGTTATAAAAGTTTACTTTAAAAAAATACTGTAAAAGTAAATATTGCATTTAACACTTTAATCGTGAAATTAACGCTTCATTGTTTATGAATAAGTACTTTATTTTTTATTACAATTAGATGGGGTCATTTAGTAAATTACGCGGAAACAACAGGGTGCTCTATTTTGGATAAATAGTTAACCCGCATAGGTGATGAAGCACGACGAAAGTCGCGGCACGAGGTAAACAACTAAGCCATGAAACGATACAACATTCCTTTCTTCGCCCGATGTTGTAACCACTATTGCTCACGCCAACTTTTGTATTCTTACCTAATGCTAGCAAGAAACACAATAAACCTGTGTAGCTAGATTTTATCTAATGCAACTATCATGTTACGAAGGTTATTGAAAATAACGCTGCATAATCCATTATTTCTAGTCATTCCTATTGTAGAAAAAAAGTAGAAAAACATTAAGGGTTATGAAAGCAGCGTCACTATTTCTCATTAATTTAATAAAATGTTGCAGCAAACAGTGAAAGAGTGAAGAGGCAAGATGACAACGATAATGACGAAGTGAACCCAGAGCAGCTTTGCGAAGGCCGGCCAGCGGATGAGTACTTCAGACTCACCACCGAAGGGGACTGCCGCGACGTGGTCAGGTCAGTCGGTCGCTACACAGCATGACTGGGCTCACCATCATGCATTATTCATGCCAAAGATACTGAAAATTTCGAGATTCTTAAATGAACTGTTGGATAACTTGCATTTCGTAATCTGTTAAAAAAATAAGTTACAATACACATGTATATGTATGAATATGAAGTGTACATGTTGCATGTATTTAAAGATTGCTTATTTTTGGAAGTTAGAATACAAAATGTGGATTTAATGAATACTTTAGATAGGAATCAATATATTATCTTTTATTTCGAAATATAGTTTTTTGGGTTTAACACACTGTTTGCTAGGTTATTTAAAGACAATATACTTATTTATAAAATAGTTTTTTCGGATAGGACTATTTGGATATATTTATTTCAACAGGTATAAAATTATAATCTTCATTCCTTACACCTATTAATGCCAGAGCTTGGTATGCCAAGCGGTATGCCGCCACCGCCAATGACTGCCGGTGAATAACGTTCCATGCGGGCGTGTCGTGAATACATTTCTATGTTTCTCAGACACTGCCAACATTTACTGCAACACTTTTAGCTGTCTTGGATATGAAGAGCCGATCATATTACAATAATGCTATGTACTACAAAGGTCAACAAAAAATGACAATCGGCTATGTACAGGTGCGACAAAGGTGCAGAAAACGGCGTCACTCGGCTAGCCTCGGTGCGATGCCCCGGCGGACTTGGCTTTGATATTGACCGTCAGACCTGTGACTGGAAAACAAATGTTAAGAATTGCGATAAACTAGAAAGTAAGTTGTATTTTAGAGGAAGTGAACGAGCGAAGGGCTAACAGAAGAACTGGAGTCGGCGTTCTCTCCACATGTTATTAATGCTTACTTGTTAGCCTTCCGTACGTTCGCTTCCTGTTATCTGTTTAAATTTTAATTTTCCATTTCTTGTCAATACAGGTGCACTAGGTCAGGTCTTAAACAGATCACTTGTCCATCCGGATTGTCTTTCGATCTCGATAAACAAACGTGTGACTGGAAGGGTAAAGTGACCAACTGTGACAAACTTGAGAGTAAGTGTCGAAGTCACTATTCGCGAGTAGCGAGCAATCGGGCTTTGGTAAAAGGGTTGCGTCGTGCGTGTGCACTTGTAGTTGGTCTCCAGTGGTGATTGCAGGCAGGAAACCGACAGAGCGTCTCCTAGAAACCCTCCATCGGTCGCTATCTTTTGTCGTGTATTAACATTGCTTAATTTAAAAAAAATGGCGTTGATATTTTAAATTTAGTCATCAGTTTTGTATATAAATCAATGTTAATATTATGACTCGGATGAAACGCGCAATTTTGCCAAAATAACGAAATGGACAATAATTTATTCAATCTTACACCTAATTTGAATAATTGACCATTTCGTTTAATAGTAACAACTCCCGCACTATGCACAAAAAGCCTCGTAGAAATCTATTGAATAATTTGCAATGTAACAAACACACCACACATTTTAAGAACTACACTACTTAGTCATGCTTCGCTTGTACTCACATCTTATTAACCCTTTTCTTCCACTTTTTAATAATGTCACTGGTTTCTTGGCTTTTAATTTAATAGATATTATAATTACTTGTTTTCTTATATAAATATTTATTTCTTGGTAGTGGTGGATGGAATTTAAACATTAAATTAAGTATATTTTAAGTGACTAACTTTTAAAATCATATCATGTATTTAAAATTATCTTATAAATGATGTTTATTGTCTGTTGTCACCTTTTTTATAAATCTAATTTTCTTTTACATGTTATCATTTTCATAATAATATTTTATTTCCCATTTATTCTTCGGGTGGTCTGCTACTTAGTTTACAACTTTATAGCGTTTTCTACTTGTAACGTCGCAAAAGTAGCTGTTGATAATTATAAATACACAAAAAATAATACAACCATTTTATTTAAACCAACATTTGTTTTAATTTCTCACTCGTAATATTCTGGCATTTCGGGTCGGTTCACCCATTTCACTGAACATTAACATTGTCGTCAATCATTATCAAAATCCACTCGAAAAGACAACAATACCTATCAGTGCAAAATCGTTCAATAACGGAAAAAAGGTGTTAGAGTTACAGCGGAATATTTGTAATTCGTTTTTCTTTTTCAGAACCCCGGAAGGTGCTACCTATTTTAAAGACTGATGAGCCCATATGCCCGGAAGGTAAACTTGCCTGCGGTAGTGGAGACTGTATTGAAAAAGAACTATTTTGTAATGGAAAACCAGATTGCAAGGACGAATCAGACGAAAACGCTTGCAGTAAGTTAAATAAATAAATTCACCGAAACTAATAAGTAAAATCTTTAGATCAGAGAAAGCAGATAAGATATCAGCAAGAATCTTTTAATTTGGTTTTTGAATTTAGTTATGGGTTTATTAGATTTCTTCATATAACGTGTTTTAAACTAAAACCTTATCTAGCAAATTAGGTATAGACACCAGAAAAGTAACATTTATCTTCTTTTCCCAGCTGTCGACGTGGATCCGAACAGAGCTCCTGATTGCGATCCTAACCAGTGTACTTTGCCCGATTGTTTCTGCTCAGCTGATGGAACACGAATTCCTGGAGGAATCGAACCAAACCAAGTGCCTCAAATGATAACTATCACGTTCAATGGAGCAGTTAATGTCGACAACATCGATTTGTATGAAGAAATTTTCAATGGAAACCGCCACAATCCAAACGGTTGTCAAATTCGTGGAACCTTCTTTGTCTCACACAAATATACCAACTATGCTGCTGTACAAGAGCTCCATCGCAAGGGACATGAAATCTCTGTGTTTTCTATCACCCACAAGGACGATCCTCAATATTGGACCAGCGGCACTTATGATGATTGGTTGGCAGAAATGGCCGGCGCTCGATTGATAGTTGAGCGATTCGCTAATATTACTGATGCTTCAATAATTGGTGTTCGTGCACCTTATTTGAGAGTTGGTGGAAATAAGCAATTTGAAATGATGGCCGACCAGTACTTTGTCTATGATGCCTCGATTACCGCTCCACTTAACCGGGTACCTATCTGGCCTTATACATTGTACTTTAGGATGCCACACAAATGCAATGGAAATGCTCACAACTGCCCATCCAGAAGCCACCCAGTTTGGGAAATGGTTATGAACGAGCTGGACAGAAGAGACGATCCTACTTTCGATGAATCACTACCAGGTTGTCACGTTGTAGATTCCTGTTCCAACATTCAAACAGGTGAACAATTCGGCCGACTACTACGACACAACTTCAACCGTCATTTCAGTACAAACCGTGCTCCATTAGGGCTTCATTTCCACGCTTCCTGGTTGAAATCAAAGAAAGAGTTTAAAGAAGAGCTCATTAAATTCATTGAAGAAATGTTAGCACGTAATGATGTCTACTTCACTTCATTGATACAGGTTATTCAGTGGATGCAGAATCCTACAGAATTGACATCACTCAGGGATTTCCAGGAATGGAAACAAGATAAATGTGATGTTAAAGGACAGCCTTTCTGTTCTTTACCAAACGCCTGTCCATTGACGACACGGGAGCTTCCGGGAGAAACGTTACGCTTGTTCACCTGCATGGAATGTCCCAACAATTACCCCTGGATATTAGATCCCACCGGTGAAGGATTCAGTGTCAAGAAGTGATCTCCTAAATTTATTTATTACAAGACTGTTTACAAACATGTAAATAATACTCACTTTTATAATTATGAAATATACGTTGTCCAAAACAAGATTGTGAAGGCGTAAATATGTTTATTTTTAAATTAGACTACCATCATAAAATATGTTTTTTTTTTCAATGTACTTTGTGTATCTTTATAGTCGTTTTTTACAATCTGAAATAAACAGGATAATTGAGTTGTTGCGGGTAATATTGTAAAAAAGACTAAGTCGTAACAACATGCGACTGCACTTTGTATATCTCGTTAATAGATACACATGTATTTATTAAAAAGGTTATATTTTGGACAAATAAAAAATGTTAAATTAAGAATTACTTTTATTAATATATTGTCTTTGCACAAAGGCTGGTGGATGCTTATTATTATAATCTTGGCCTACGCATCTATGGGTATGTATGTCCGGCTTATTAACTATGTGGAAAACAACATCAATTAATCATCATGAAATCTTATTGAATATACATGTAAGTTACCTTTTCAACCACTTGAAACCCTTTTAGTTTCGTCATGTCTGTCTGTCTAACCGTGTGTCCGAAATAAAATATTGCTATTTCCGAACCTATGAGTATATAGTCTATGTAATGTAGTTTTAAATTGAGAAGTAGATGTAAACAGTAACTAACAACATTTAAAAAACAGTAAAATATGGGACGATCAAGAGCTAGATAGCTCAGTGGGTAGAACAACCCTTATCATGCACTCGATGAGGGTTCAAATCCCGTGTAGAGCCTACACCAATTTGACATTTTTAAAACGTCATATGTGTGGTTCATTTATCATGGTTGTTAACGGTGAAGAAAAACATCGTGAGGAAACCCACATGGCTTAGTTGTAGTTTGTCATATGACAGTGTATTCGTACAAAACGGCGACAAGCCTGCCTATCACGTCATTACACTGTCCAAGCAAAACGTGGGTACTCTGAAAGCAGGCGACAATGTCACTTGACGTTCTGGTTTAAAAGTACCTCTGATAACCCCGTCGGGGATATACGGCTTGAACGTTTTTTGAGATTAAGAGCCTCTCTTATGTTATTTATCATCCTATAATACTAAGAAAAAAACATCAAACCCGTACGTGTGGAGTGTCTGTATAGACTTTAAAAACCTAAAGATTTGTTACACAATATTTTATAAATGAAATAATGGTATAAGTCATAAACTACCAAGTGGTAAAATATTTGTGTGTTTCCAATAACTTTTATAGTAAGAAATTAAGTAATTTAATGTATGCGGTAGACCTCAATGTATACTATCAATAAATTTGGTTTAAACAAAACATAAAGACCAGTTTTGAGAAATCACATTTTATAACTACATACATACATACATATGCTCACGGGTATAAATCCCTTGAAGGGATAGCCAGAGCTAGGGAATTAGAAATTCCTCAGCCACTTTTGGAAGTTGCGTGGGGAAATGATGGTAAAGTAAAGGTTGTTGGTGATGAGTCTCCAACCGCATCGCCCAAAAATCCCTCAAAATCCCCAATACCGTTAGTCGCCTCTTACATACACCCACCGGAAGAAATGGAGTAGTGCTATTCTAAGCGACACTACACAGCTTATAACTCTACAGACTTATCTTTGTATTTTCTAAAAAATCCATATAAAATAAAAGTAAGTCTGCTTTTTGACTTCGGAAACATGCTACTCTTGATATATCGCTTTGCTTGCACGTAGTTGCTACGAAACCCATGACGGGCGAGTCTGACTCGCGTTTGTCCATTTTTTCATGTTGATAGACTATGTAGCCCAAATATGGAAAGTCACAACAGCAGATGATGTAGTTTCACGAGATCTCAAAATTTTGTTTTCTTTTTAAAAGGGCAAACAAAGCGTCAGTAAAAGAATAATACATCTTTCTAGGTGATAGTCACAAATGGCTGTCGTGAACTAAGGATACGCGACATTTAAAAGAAATAATATGTTTCATCTTTTTCCTACGATTTCGTTTCATATTTATGTCAGACAGGCGAAATGAGTTTTACATGGTTTTGCAATCAACTGACATATAAAAAAGCACCGCGTTACAGGTGGTTAATTCATTAGTTACCACTAGATATCGCATACACCACAAACTGTATAAGATTTCAGCACTAGTTACATGAGGCTGGTGAGAGCGCTCATGTCCCATGAGAAGTGAGAAACTGACAGAGTGCTCAATATAATCTGTCAGTACCTATGTCACTTCTCACGTGCCATACTTGCTGTCACACGCCTTATGCTATGTTTACAGTTGAGAATAAATGATATATAAAATTAATATTTTCAACGAATATACGACTACAGGCTGTGAGTTCATTTCAAGCTGCATGAGAAGCGCACAGTTTAAGAAAAAAAACATTAAATCTAGGAATAAATTAATTTATATTTTTTATGGACATATAGGGTTTGTAATATTATTATTTACATGCATATACTCACGGCTATATCCCCAAAAGAGGGGTAGCCAGAGCTTCAGAGCTTGAAACTCTTCAGCCTCATTTGAAAGTTGATGGGGACAAGATGGTAGAAATAAAGTATCGTTGGTGTTGCGTCTCCAACTGCATCGCCCAATAAAATTAAAAAAACCCATACCGTAAGTCGCCTCTTACGACACCCATAGGTAAAAAGGAGTAGTGACTTTGGGTGAATCTGAGCATTCTTATGAGCCCCATTGTAAGTGGCTACGTCTCTGTGCTGTAGATAATTTCTGGCAGCACATTGTTCAATGATCTTTGTCTTAAGACCTGCGGTATTTTGAAAGAGAAGATATTCGAACGCAGCTTTCCGAACGCATCCCATCCGAATTGGATTCCTCCGAGAAAGAACCATTAGAGTTTTGATTTTTTGTGTTTGCGAACCAAGTACTTATCAAAAATAAGAGATTTCGGTATATTCGAAATCGGGCCAAATCAAAGGAGATACTAAATTATAATTATTGGTACTAAACTTCTGAAATTACATGAAAAAAAGACTTGCGCGGTCATTTAAAAAAATGGTAATTTGTAGAGCACATTTTGGCGCACATTTAAGTACCTATTATGTGCTTTTTTAGTTTATGGTATGAATGAAAAACTTTGTTTCTAGTATTTTCTAAGACTTTCACGATTGCACATGACAAATAAAACAACTATTGATCGCGTATTTTTGTGAAAGTTATCTTCTATCTATACTTATAATAAATCTGTAGAGAGGTCAATTCTGTACATGAAATATATTTTCAAAATAACTATCAGAGGGTGATTAGGGATCGATACTGATGCCAAAAATGCAATCAGTAAAATTTTTGTCTGTCTGTCTGTCTGTCTGTCGGTTTGTATGTGCCTTATGGAAACAAAAACTACTCGACGGATTTTAACGAAACTTGGTACAATTATTCTTCATACTCCTGGGCAGGTTTTTGTATACTTTTCAGTAGAGTAGTAAAGGGGAATTTTGGGAAATTTTGGGAAAACAGGAGAAGTTACTCCATTTTTTAAACTTCCGTCGCGTGTGCAGCCTTAATGGTTAAACTTTCATAGAAATCATGTATGACAGAAATATTCTTCATAAAATTATCTAAAAAAAAATCACAACAGTTTATGTCTATCTTTTATGGTTGACTCACAATAACACGTGTAATTCCTGATAGCTTAGCAGTTCGGAACATTCTGATTATATTTGTTTACTCTTACGTTTGTAAACCTCTCACTCATCCCTAATTTAAAAAAGGTAACAATATTACCTATTCAATAAAAAAAGAATCATAGAAATCGGTAGAGAAACTCCGAAATTATACATAAAATAAGCCATCGCGCCCGTGACCAAAACCAAATCTTTACTAATTTACATATAGCATACTAGATGGCGCCAGTAGTTGCATCCTACATCACGTAATGATTTCTTTTTTAGATTGTTATAAATACTTCATAGCGTTTTATCCCAAAATTTGCTATTAAACGGAAATACTGAACCGTTCATAAAAGCGCATTCAAAATCACCAAACTACACTGTTCAGGGAGTGCTATAAATTTAATAAATTGAAAACATTGCGTTAAATTTCACAATGCTTGAGCAGTGACTGAAGAAAGAAACCTCAGATATTTAAAAAAAACAACGCTACCCGTGAAAAGCTGGGCCGATCCACTAGTTATCAATAATGTTATAGTATTGTAAAATGACAAATAACACGTCTTCCCGTGACCATTCATGATAGATAACTGAAAAGTTTTCGAAACGTCGGGCTTTAAAAACCATGTTAACACGCGATTAAACATCCGAAAGTCAATAGTTGTTTTAATTGTATCTTTATTTCTAGTCTTTTTAAATCCAAATCTTAGTCTTAGTCCATACAACATGGTATCGATTTCAAACGTTAAAAGTAGAGAACCATGTAACATTTGAGATATTGGGATAGTATTCAAATAAGAGTTTGCACAGCGCTTATAAAAGCTCTTGTTCTCTGTTAAAACGCTAGATTGCGAAAATCCCTCTTCCCTTCCCTTATTCTCATTATACTAAAACCATTTATATTATACAAGCTGACCCGACAAACTTCGTACTGTTAAATTTGCTTATGACAAAGTTTAAGGCATTTTTTCCGGTACTCTTAGTTCAATCAGGCGTGAATATTTTATTGGTCACATTTTTCCGGGATAATAAGTATACCATGTTACAATTTGGGTCACTATCTAGCATTCTGCCAAATTTCATTCATATTCATTACGTACTTGAGGATGAGGAGCCTTTTTGCCTCAAACACACAAATATCTAAACTGTGACATTTATAATACAGTATAACCTGCTTAAGACGATTTCTTAGGGACCTCACCAAAAACGCGTCTTAAGCGAGAAAGCGTATTATATTATACGGGATAGGGTAAGTAAAACGAACGTACTACATATTATGTATTTTGTTCATAGTATTTGAAATTATGTATATTCAATACATTATCTTCTATCTTCTATATACTATAATAAGACTGTAACGAGGTCAAAACTGTACATTGAAGAAAAAAAAATAAAAACCGGTGGAATATGTTTTATTTTTGATACTGAAGCCAAATTTGCTATTTTGGAAAAAATGTCTGTCTGTCTTTCTGTCTGTATGTCCGTTCATCACGTTAATTCTACCGGACCGATCTTGATCAAATTTGGCATGAATGTAGGTTATACACCTGGCCAATATATAGGATATAATTTATCCCGGATTTCGCAAGGGTTCCCACAGGAGCATAAAAAAACATAACTTTTATATGGTTCCCCATATTTACACGATTAATTTTTTCATCGACCGACTTTATCGGACTCTTCATTAATAGTCTTTTTGGAAAAAATAAGGGTTTCATCCATTTTCATCAAAATAATTGTCCATTTAATTGTTTGTCAATAGTATGACTACTAGATATATAGGATATCACAAATTTGAGACTTACACAAATGTCTGCGTGGCGTAGCGGTATACCGTTTGGTAAACACTAAGTCCGAAAGACCCAGGTTCGAATCCCGGGTGGAGAAAGTCATTTTGCGTATTTTTTTTGCTTTTGTGTTAGGTTAGAATAATAGGATGCACTAATCCTTCTTTTTCACATTCAACTATGCGAATATGTATGAATAAAGATAATTGAAAGCATATTGTATGAATTTTGCGTATTCATTTGGTAGGTTTGAGAATATGCTTATAACTTTTGTTTATTTAACTATTTTTAACTAATATTCTCATAGATATATTATACTTTACTGACGCATAAATTTATATTCTGTTTAAGCCTCAGAATGCATAGGTTCATTTATCGTGGTTGTTAACGGTGAAGAAAAACATCATGAGGAAACCCACATGGCTTAGTTGTAGTTTGTCATGTGACAGTGTATTCGTACAAAACGGCGACAAGCCTGCCTATCACGTCATTACACTGTCCAAGCAAAACGTGGGTACTCTGAAAGCAGGCGACAATGTCACGTGACGTTCTGGTTTAATAGTACCTCTGCTAACCCCGTCGGGGATATACGGCTTGAACGTTTTTTGAGATTAAGAGCCTCCCTTATGTTATCATATCATCCTACGATACTAAGAAAAAAACATCAAACCCGTACGTGTGGGGTGTCTGTATAGACTTTAAAAACCTAAAGATTTGTTACACTATATTTTATAAATGAAATAATGGTATAAGTCATAAACTACCAAGTGGTAAAATATTTCTTTGTCTCCAATAACTTTTATAGTAAGAAATTAAGTAATTTAATGTATGCGGTAGACCTCAATGTATACTATCAATTAAATTTGGTTTAAACAAAACATAAAGACCAGTTTTGAGAAATCACATTTTATTACAACTTACATACATACATATACTCACGGGTATAAATCCCTTGAAGGGATAGCCAAAGCTAAGGAATTAGAAATTCCTCAGCCTCTTTTGGAAATGTGAGTGGGGAAATAATGGTAAAGTAAAGGTTGTTGGTGATTGGTCTCCAACCGCATCGCCCAAAAATCCCTCATAATCCCAAATACCGTTAGTCGCCTCTTACATACACCCACCGGAAGAAATGGGGTAGTGCTATTCTAAGCGACACTACACAGCTTAAAACTCTACAGACTTATCTTTGTATTTTCTAAAAAATCCATATAAAATAAAAGTAAGTCTGCTTTTTGACTTCGGAAACATGCTACTCTTGATATATCGCTTTGCTTGCACGTAGTTGCTACGAAACCCATGACGGGCGAGTCTGACTCGCGTTTGTCCATTTTTTCATGTTGATAGACTATGTAGCCCAAATATGGAAAGTCATAACAGCAGATGATGTAGTTTCACGAGATCTCAAAAAAAATTTTTCTTTTTAAAAGAGCAAACAAAGCGTCAGTAAAAGAATAATACATCTTTCTAGGTGATAGTCACAAATGGCTCTCATGAACTAAGGATACGCGTCATTTAAAATAAATAATATGTTTCATCTTTTTCCTACGATTTCGTTCCATATTTATGTCAGACAGGCGAACTGAGTTTACAGTTTACATGGTTTTGCAATCAGCTGACATATAAAAAAGCACCGCGTTACAGGTGGTTAATTCATTAGTTACCACTAAATATCGCATACACCACAAACTGTATAAGATTTCAGCACTAGTTACATGAGGCTGGTGAGAGCGCTTATGTCCCATGAGAAGTGAGAAACTGACAGATTGCTCAACATAATCTGTCGTCTGAATTAGTTAAAATTCGGAGGTAGGAAACGCAAACACTACTTGAACGTGTAAAAAAAAAGAAACAAAGGATAGAGGAATTTCGCGCTGGATGCCAACTGACACTGTAGCTCAGTTGGCAGAGCGACGGGGGCGTATACCCGAAGGTCGCGGGTTCAAACCCCGCCAGTGTCGAAATTTTTCTTTCCTTTAATAACATCTTTTATTTATGAGTAATAATCCCCACATGAGGAATTCATGTCAAAAAACATTAAAATAATCTGTCAGCACCTATGTCACTTCTCACATGACATACTTGCTGTCAGACTCCTTATGCTATGTGGGCAGTTGAGGATAAATGATATATAAAATTAATATTTTCTACGAATATACGAGTACAGGCTGTGAGTTCATCTCAAGCTGCATGAGAAGCGCACAGTTTAAGAAAAAAACATTAAATCTAGGATTCAATTAATTTATATTTTTTATGGATATATAGGGTTTGTAATATTATTATTTACATGCATATACTCACGGCCATATCTCCCAAAAGAGGGGGGTACCCAGAGCTTCAGAGCTTGAAACTCTTCAGCCTCATTTGAAAGTTGATGGGGACAAGATGGTAGAAATAAAGTATCGTTGGTGTTGCGTCTCCAACTGCATCGCCCAATAAAATAAAAAAAACCCATACCGTAAGTCACCTCTTACGACACCCGTAGGTAAAAAGGAGTAGTGACTTTGGGTGAATCTGAGCCTTCTTATGAGGCCCATTGTAAGTGTCTATGTCTCTGTGCTGTAAATAATTTCTGGCAGCACATTGTTCAATGATCTTTGTCTTAAGACCCGCGGTATTTTGAAAGAGAAGATTCGAACGCAGCTTTCCGAACGCATCCCATCCGAGTTGGATTCCTCCGAGAAAGAACCATTAGAGTTTTGATTTTTTTGTGTTTGCGAACCAAGTATCAAAAATAAGAGATTTCGGTATATTCGAAATCGGGCCAAATCAAAGGAGATACTAAAATATAATTATTGGTACTAAACTTCTGAAATTACATGAAAAAAAGACTTACGCGGTCATTTAAAAAAATGGTAATTTGTAGAGCACATTTTGGCGCACATTTAAGTTATGTGGTTTTTTTTTAGTTTATGGTATGAATGAAAAACTTTGTTTCTAGTATTTTCTAAGACTTTCACGATTGCACATGACAATTAAAACAACTATTGATCGCGTAATTTTGTGAAGGTAGTTAGTATCAATAATGTTATATTACTGTAAAATGACAAATAACACGTCTTCCCGTGACCATTCATGATAACTGAAAAGTTTTCGAAACGTCGGGCTTTAAAAACCATGTTAACACGCGATTAAACATTCGAAAGTCAATAGTTGTTTTAATTGTAACTTTATTTCTAGTCTTTTTGAATCCAAATCTTAGTCTTAGTCCATACAACATGGTATCGATTTCAAACGTTAAAAGTGGAGAATCATGTAACATTTGAGATATTGGGATAGTATTGAAATAAGAGTTTGCACAGCGCTTATAAAAGCTCTTGTTCTCTGTTAAAACGCTAGATTTCGAAAATCCCTCATTCTCATTATACTAAAACCATTTATATTATACAAGTTGACCCGACAAACTTCGTACTGTCAAATTTGCTTATGACAAAGTTTTAGGTATTTTTTCCGGTACTCTTAGTTCAATCCGGCGTGAATATTTTATTGGTCACATTTTTTCGGGATAATAAGTATTCCATGTTACAATTTGGGTCACTATCTGCCAATTTTCATTCATATACATTACGTACTTGAGGAGCCTTTTTGCCTCAAACACACAAATATCTAAACTGTGACATTTATAACACAGTATAACCTGCTTAAGACTATTTCTCAGGGACCTCACCAAAAACACGTGTTAAGCGAGAAAGAGATATTATACGGGATAGGGTAAGTAAAACGAACGTACAGATCCACAATCTTTTCTTGGCCGGCGGCGACTACTGGTATACTGTCGCTATTTTGAAATTTCGGCCTGTCATTGTCAGTTAGTTCAAAATTATAGGGTGACCTACGTATATAATAAATTATCACTTTCATTAATATTTTTTGTAGTGGAAACTTTTTTTCAAAGACAATTAGTTTTATGATGTATCTTTGCTTATTAATAAACGCTTTTATTTCCAGTATTCAATATAAAAAAATATGAAAATTATTATTTATTTTGTTAAATTTTATAGGCTAACACCGTCCGAAAAGTTGTGCGCGCATCTATAGTCATGCGGTGCGGGTTACGCGAAGTGGGGAAATGCTCCCGAATAAGATTTCACCTCGTATACACTGATGCGTGGGTTCTAATCCTAATGCGGGGATGTACCAATGTGTCATTTCTTAAGTCATATCATAACTGTCTATATAAAAATACAAGGCAAATACGACGTGATAGCTTAATGGGTAGATCACCGGTTAACGTGCAAGCGACTAGTGTTCAAATCCCGGATCGGGCCTACACCAATTTGTCTTTTCTAAAGACATATGTGTGGTTAATTTATTACGGTTGTTAACGGTGAGGGAAAAAATCGTGAGGAAACCCACATGGCTGAGTTGTACTTAGTCGTGTGACAGTGTAGTTGTACAAAACGGCGATAGGCCTGCCTCCTATCACGTGAGTACACTGTCCATGCAAAACGTGGGTACTCTGAACACCAGGTGACAAAGTCACGTGATTTTCAGAAGTATTAGTACCTCTGCCAAACCCCTTTGGGGGTATTCGGCGTGAAAGTTTATGTTATGTTATATGTTACAAGGCTGTTAACAGCAATAAAAAAGTGCCCATAAATTCACTGACCCAGCAAAATGAATGACCCAAACTATATCTGAAGTTCAGAATTATTTTTTCTGTGCCACCTTTTTGGGGGATCTATGTGTGAATATGAAATGTAAAATACAGTACACGACAAGGTTAACTCTGAGTGTCACAAGTAACAAATCCTTGAGTATAAAATAATGACTTTGCAGAGACGTACAATTGGCAGTGTTATCGCTAAAAGCGATCTCTTCTAGACAACATTTGGGAGGTAAGATAAGCAACACAGTCATTCAGGTAGACATACCAGACAAGGGCAAAAATAAATAAATATAATTAGCTTACATTAAAACGAACTAGTTTACTTACAATAATAGTTATTACATACATACATACATATATTCACGGCTGTAAATCCCTAGAAGGGGTAGCCAGAGCTAAGGAATTAGAAACTCCTCAGCCACTTTTGGAAAGTTGAGTGGGGTAAAGATGGTAAAATAAAGTTAATAATTGGTGATGGGTCTCCAACCGCATCGCACAAAAATCTCTTAAAAGCCCCAATACCGTTAGTCGCCGCCAGAAATGCGGTAGTGCTATTCTAAACCGACACTACATAGCAACTAGTTATTAATGAAATGAATATTATATAATTTGACATTTCGATACTGCACTACATAAATTAGCCTGTATGATGTAAAATTATTTCCCTTATAATGGTTAATTTTTATTTGCTGACAATACTAATATCGTTGACAGCGACGCCCTTACCGGCCAAGAAAAGATTGTGGATCTGTACTACTTATTATGTATTTTGTTCATATTATTTGAAATTATGTACATTCAATACATTATTTAAAATAATCACTTATTTCGGTTTGCCAGAAAGATTTTGAGCATTAGCAATTAAAAAAATTCAACATAACAAAACTTTTGCAGTGCGTCTTCACTTTCATCCAAAGAAGCAACATAGCGTCTTAAATCTAGCTGATAATGCCTTAGACGTTTTTTCGCAAATTATGGGGCCACTTATGTCCAGTTTTGAAGCTTGTGCTTGATGAAGCCATTCGACCAAAACTTTTTCCAATTTAGCAAACTACCATTTGCTTTTTACTCCACACCTCCCAATCTGTATCTTTCTTTAATTTCTTAAGGTAGAAACAGGTAAGTGAAGCTCAGCAGCTAACTGAGTTTGATTCGTTGTTTGTGACTTTTTATTGATACTTACTTACTAACTACTTAAAAGCGATCTCTTCTAGACAACATTTGGGAGGTAAGATAAGCAACACAGTCATTCAGGTAGACATACCAGACAAGGGCAAAAATAAATAAATATAATTAGCTTACATTAAAAGGAACTAGTTTACTTACAATAATAGTTATTACATACATACATACATATACTCACGGCTTTAGATCCCTTGAAGGGGTAGCCAGAGCCAAGGAATTAAAAATTCCTTAGCCACTTTTGGAAAGTTGCGTGGGGAAAAGATGGTGAAATAAAGGTTATTGGTGATGGGTCTCCAACCGCATCGCTCAAAAATCCCTTAAAAGCCCCAATACCGTTATTCGCCTCTTACGTACACCCACCGGAAGAAAAGGGGTAGTGCTATTCTAAGCCGGCACTACACAGCCTCTAAGCCGGCACTACACGGCCTCTATTACTACATAAGTACTATTATATCTATTATAATTAATATTTATTTATTAATTTTCTTAAATCAAAACAGTTTATTTTAAGGAAGGGATCAGACGTCGTCGTTGCCGGAGGCGAATGTGCAGAAGTTGACGATGTAGATGCTGTAGAGTAACCATAAGTAAGATGTATTATAGGTTTGAAAAGTTTCCATTTCTTCTTCAAACATGCACACAATTTCTAAAACCTTTTTCTTAATTTTATTTGCCGTGTAGTGTCGGCTAAGAATAACAGTACCCCTTTCCATCCGTGGGTGATCGTAGGAGGCGACTAAGGGTATAGGGGCTTTTTAAGTGGTTTTTGGGCGATGCGGTGCGGTGGGAGTCCCGTTACCAAAAACATTTATTATTACCATCTTTTCCCCAATCAACTTCCAAAAGTAGCTGAGGAAATTCTTATTCCAAAGCTCTGGCTTCCCCGTTAAGGGATTTTTAGCCGTGAGAATATGAATGTATATATTTTCGGAATACGTTGTCATTCTATTTAGCTGTTTGAGCCATACTTTCAAAAAACGTTTCCATGGGATGTTTCTCTCGTTGTTGTTTTCTAATATTGTCCCTTTCTTCCTGACGTCTAGTATGATTTTCTTCAATTTCTTTAATAATATCTTTATTAATTTATAATTATATAATAATAATATTATTATACAGGTGCAAGCGGAGTCCGTTCAAAACTAGCGTGCGACGGCGACGCCATGACCCAGCGGACCCATTTTACCTCGCTCAACTCGCAACACTTACTCGCTCGCGGTGGAAGCACTTGTATGAAATTTTGCGTTGCGAGTTGAGCAGAGTCATTACGAAGCCCGTCAGAAACTCGCTCATCGTCCCGACCACTTTTCCAACTCTTTTAACTCCTTTGGTCCGCTCAGTCCGCTCATTCGCAGTGGAAGTGCTTCTATGAAAATTGCCATTGCGAGTTGAACGGAGTCAATGACTAAAACGATACATGTGTGTACCTACTTGGATAGAGTAAACTTGACTTTACGTTATATATTCCTTACATCATTAATGACATGATGACTGAAGTATTGAATACACAACACAACGTTGCTCTCAATCCGTTTCAATCACAAATAAATGTCTCGTATTTTCATTTATTTTTGATTTTAGGTTATATTGTTTGTTGTTGTCGGCTTAGTCACTTTACAATTGAAAAAGACACTATTAACACATGATACGGAGATTATCTGCGCATATAAAGGCATTACGATATTAAAATTAACGCCAAAATCGACCTGAACATGTCTTCAAATTTTATAGAAAAGATTAAACATCTCGATGCCTATGCCAAAACCTTAGAAGATTTCAGAGTAAAGACTGCTACTGGAGCGACAAGTAAGCTTTTAGTTTTTAAATTTAATCTATATACTACAGACTAGAGTTGTAAACGCCCATCTATTCCCAAAGTAAATAAAAAAAAATACTGATATATTACATAGACCTTACATATTACATAGAACTACTTGTGGTAAGGGATACTAACTAAAAACTACTACTACTATCCCAGAAGCTAGTCAACTACCAATTAAATCAAGACTTGGATCAAAGTAAATAAAATCTTGAACATAACATTTTAAAAGTATTTAAGTTTTTGTGTTTGCTCATTTAAATCTTTATGAATTCTATTATTTATTGACTTAATAAGTTTCATCAATAAAAGTTTTGTAAGGCCTTACTGGATTATTTAAGAATCATACTTTTCACAATTAAATATTCCAATTGTGGTAAAAGCATGCTTAACCAACCCTATTGATATTCAACAAAATAGGTAACAAACAAAGCTATCATCTTCTCTGAAATGTTTTGGGCATGAACAACTTTTGTCTGGCTCATCACCAGAGATTGGAATTAGGTGTGTAAAGTTTGCAGCAGGAAAAATATGGAGCTGGTATTAATATGTTTGTTTTCTATGCATCAATCTGTAGCAAATCTTTTTAACTTAAGATACAGATGAAAAAAAACTTCAATCAGCATTAGCATTCTGCAGACATAAAATTCTGTGAATGACCGACAAAGAACAATTAGGACTAAACAACCAAATTTTAACCGGAAAAGTACAAAACAATAATTAATTTAGAACTGTATTAGCAGCTTGTGAGTGTTTGTAGTTTGGTGTTTCACAGGTATTAAGGAACATGTGAAAAAAAACTAGACTGGTAAATTCCAAAACTGGTTAAATTAAAGTGGTTGTAACAGCTCTATATTTTGTCTGACTGCAAACTTTAGGTATTTTTACACACCCAATAATTCCAATCTCTACTCATCAGCTCATCACAGAGAAGCTGGATTGCAAATACTTAGTAAAAAACAAATATTCAAATAAAAATCATTCACTATCAAATATTGAAATAATTTAATAAGAGAAATATTTAAAAGATATAACTAGTCCTTAGTTTTATCTTTTAATTTAAATATGTTATGGCACGTTAAACTATGTCATTTGAATAGAATTTAATGAATTGAATAGAAATTAATATTATTTATCTAATAATCTATCAACCAGTATATGTTTTCAGATATGTAATGAAATTTTATTGTTTTTGTTTCAGTTACTGTGTTGGGGTCAATTGTGATGATTGTATTATTTTTGTCAGAACTGAATACATTTTTATCTCCAAATATTTCTGAAGAACTTTTTGTTGATACTTCAAGGGGACATAAGTTAAGGATAAACTTGGATATTGTTGTGCCTTCTATATCTTGTGGTTGTAAGTTTGTCTTGTTCGATTTCTTATTTTTATGTATGTATTCAAAAAGACTATTGATCTCCATACTTTTTGTGTGGCATTTTTTAGATATTGTTTTAGATGCAATGGACAGTTCTGGAGAGCAACATCTGCAAATGGAGCACAACATTCATAAGCGAAGATTAGACCTTGATGGGAACCCAATAGATGAACCAAAAAAAGAAATAATAATCACAACTAGTACAGTAAGATTCCAGATTATTGTTTTCCATTCAGTTCCTATCTTGCGCAAAATCTGCAGTCTAAGTACACACTGTTTATATTGACCTTAGATTAATTTATGAGTTTTATGTTCAAACATATACTCATAACTGTAAATCCAATTATAATAATAACCCCGTCAACATATCCGAGGAGGATGTGGTGGCTGCGATCCGTAAGGCTCCGAACTGGAAAAGTCTGGGGCCCGACGGATTGCACCATTACTGGTTGAAGGGGTTCACGCGCTGTCACGCTACTCTCGCCCGTCAGTTCCAAAGCGCCCTAGAGAGTAGGACGCTCCCGAACTTCTTAACTACTGGGGTCACTCATTTATCTCCAAAGAGCGATGCTACCGCGGATCCATCACAATACCGCCATCCAGTTTAGTTTTGCTTGGCCCTGAATCCTCTAAGTACACTCTTGGAGAATTCGGGGACAGGCTTTCAGTTTCGGAGGGGCGGACCACGCTTGCCTCATCTCCTTTACATGGATGAGCTTTACGCCCCCACGACTGACAGATTAGCGTAGCTACTGACGATCACTAATGATTTCAGTGGTTCCGTCAAGATGGAGGTTGGGGTCGATAAGTGTGCGGTCATTCATTTTGAGAAGGGGCATGTCGTGCACTCTGATGGTGTCGATGTCGGCACCAATCATTTGAGGGCACTCTCCGAGGCTGAAACATACCGGTATCTGGGCATATCACAGACCATCGGTGTGAAGGTGGCAGACGTGAAACAGGGTGTTTGCGAGGAGTTTTGTAAACGCCTGAAAAGTGTGCTTAATAGCTACTTGTCGGGCGTTAATAAAATCCGAGCCATTAACTCCTGGGTTATGCCTGTACTGATGTACACATTTGGCGTGCTCAGATGGACTCAGAGCGAACTTGACGCTCTGGACAGACGAGTCCGCACGATGATGACCTCTCATCGAATGCATCGTCCGAGGTCGTCGGTTATGAAATTGTATATCCCGCGGAAGTGTGGTGGTTGAGGCCTTTTGAGTGCCAAAACCATGCACAACCGCGAGGTATGCTACCTCAGAAACTATTTTTTGACGATGGCGGATGATAGTATTCGGGGAGAGGTGGTCGCTAGTGATAAAGGACTGACTCCCTTATCGTTGGCCTCACAGGATTGGCGAACCCCGGAGGTACTTGGCACCTCTGATCGGAAGTCCGTATGGAAAGAGAAGGAGCTGCACGGGAGGTTTTACAAGGTACTTCACGAACCTTTCTTGGACCGTAAAGCCTCCCTGCATTGGCTGCGTTTCGGGGACCACTTTGGGGAAACCGAAAGTTTTGTCTGTGCAATACAAGACCAGGTTATCAAGACGCGAAACTATCGGAAATACATCCTAAAGGATTGTACCACAGACATATGTCGAGCATGTGGCCGTCCCGGAGAGTCACTTAGGCATGTTATTTCTGGTTGTTCGGCTCTTGCTAACACTGATTACTTACACAGACACAACCAAGCAGCCAAAAGCCTACATCAGGAGCTCGCTCTGAAATACGGATTTTGCAACAGAGGCTGCCGTATTACAAGTATCTGCCGGAGCCAATCCTAGGAAACGACCGTGCCAAAATCTATTGGGACCGATCCGTTATCACGGACAGGGCTATTCTAGCTAGCGAATAAGCCTGATATCGTGGTATGGGATCGGTCGCAGTCGAGGGTATTTCTAGTGGATGTCACTATCCCTCATGACGAGGGTCTCTTGAAAGCCGAAACCGAGAAGCGTCGGAAGTATCTCGATCTGGCTCACGAGATCACCGACATGTGTGGTGTGACTTCGACAGAAATAATCCCAATTGTTTTGTCCGCGAACGGGTTAATTCCAACCAGCCTCGCGACCAACTTGAGGCGGTTGGATTTCTGTGGCGTGTCTGACTGACTGAACTGACTGACCCCGACCGACTGTGCTCTTGTCGGGGAGTACCCCCTCTCCCATTTAAAATTCTAATTTTCTTTTTCGGCCATGTGAGAAGCGAGAATCTAAAAGATACCCAAAATAATATAACATACTCTATACAACCTAAGTTTTTTTCCAAAAGTTTAAAGTTGATTTCTAATACATTATCCATTCATTCATATACTCACATATTTAAATCCCAAAAAACGGTATCCAGACAATCAAAATTAGAAATGCCTCCGCCTCTTGGAAGTTGAGTGGGAAAGGATTGTAGAATAAAGTTTGTTGGTGATGTGTCTTCTACCGCATCATTGCTCTCAGTAATTCTAAGCCGAAACAACACAAACACAGCATAAACATAAGCATAACACAAATGTTCACGCCGAATGTCCCTACCCGGGATTTGAACACTAGTCGTTTACACGATAACCGGTATTCTACCCATTGAGCTATCACGGTTGCGGTAACATTATATGTTTACAAAGCTGGTTATTGTACCTTAGAAGTCAGGTTAGACAAATTCGTACCCAACTATGATTAAAAAATGTGGGGTTTCTTTTATACCATCCTTTAATTGAACGTCGTTTAGCAAAACGACTCAAACCACACTTTGGCCGAAATTGAGTTGATTATGCCTATGTATCGCTGAGAGTTGAATCTATGAAATAGTGAAAACTCTACTTATAAAAATTGCACGCAAAGTGTTTATTTCAAACACCCGACCCTATCCACAGTATGAAAAAAGCACTTTAGTTCAAATTTCAAATACTCGTATCTTGAAATTGACTTTTTGTGGGTTTAGTCCTTTCTGCTAAACTACATCCACGTTTTGTTCTATAAATTCTAAAATGAAAATTGTTTCGTTCATAGTTAGCATCCTTCACCCTCATAAATATATCAAACCTATGCTGTTCTGTATTTAGTTTATTTTATTTTGTTATTTGACCTTTGTATTGCAAATCCCACACTCATTAAAATCAGATACTTTGTGATATTGCAGGTTAAACCAAACAACACGGAAGTGGCACTTAATGTATGTGGCAGTTGTTATGGAGCTGCTCTTAATGATTCTCAGTAAGTTAACCTTTTTCATTACATATTAGAAGTTTTATTATATATAGCTGTATTGTTTTATCTTAGAATAAATAAATAATAAATAAATAAAAAGATTTATTTGCCAAGTAACAGATTACACCATTTGTACTTAAACTAACGATCATTGTTTTACAAATTGTAATTTATAATGCAGCTATTCTTTAGCTTTTTATGACATATTAAGAGGTCGAGTAGAAAAACAAAAGAATATTTCTTCGTTGTGGCTTGTAGTACAAAACAAAACAATAAAACTCTAGTATCTAAACTAGGCCGGGCCTGTATCTTAGGTACTAGTTTTTTCCCATATATTTCATTAATTATTACATTTCAATTTAGAAGACATATCTATTTTAAGGAGCTAGGTAAGGTAGGAGCAGAGCGTTATTTTAAAGTTGGGTAGTTTTGAATAATAATTTGGTTTTCTACAATAGTATTGTGGTCCAATGAACTAGCGCGCGAAAGCGTGCGCGTCATAAAAATATGACGTGATAGTTAGACTTCTTTGACTATGATGTGTTACAATTTCGTTTTTTGTCCTATTTTTATATTTTAAAACAAAATGTTAATTTTTATGCAAACTAAATGTTAACAAAAATATACATTTTATGATAAAAAATTGTTTTTATCAAAATGAGTAAAACGTACACAAGCGGTTACATTATGGCGTTACTTTATGATTCTAAGATTAATCGGAAACATTTACATACAAATGCAAACAAACACACATACTTACACACACACACATACATATACTTACAATACACACAGCCACACCACATAAACGCACACTAACACATATACACACATACAAACACACACAAACACACACACACACATACATTTAATTATTTAGATGACTTAAACAAGCTTTCTATTTCTTCATATTTTTTTGTTTTTAGCCATGAGATTATTACTTTTTTACATTCAAAATAGTTCATAGGATAAATGTTCAGTATAGCATTTAATTTATTATAAATAAAAGGTCCAATATAACAATGAAATTTTGTGATAAAATTTGATTTATGATCGACAGTGGGACAAACCCTATTCCTGTGTCTAATGCTAGTATCACGTGTTTTGTCGTATTCAATTTTTTTATGTTGCAGCATGATAGTTCCCTTAATAAATAGCTGTCTAACTGTAAGGACATCACATTCGTTGTAGAGATCCGCAGTTGGGTAGCGGAACGGTTTAAACCTCATTACCTTTAAAAGAGCTCTTTGAGCTCTCTCCAAGGTTAAAATATGGGTTTTACGTGCTCCACCCCAGGAAGTTATACAATAACCCAGAATCGATTGTGCTAGAGCAACATAAACGTTCTTTAATAAGGGATAGTCCGCAACGTGTCTTAACTTCTTAAAAATTGATATAAGTCTTCTAACTCTATCACTTAACATTTTTATATAAGGGCACCATGATAGTTTTTCATCCAAAATAATGCCCAAATATTTTATTGTACTAGCTCTTTCTAAAGAGCACATATTGGGTTGCATCAAATTATAACTATCATGTCTACAAATATTAATGTTGAAATTTTTATGAGGGAGCGAGCGATTGCTGTTGACGAACACCATAAATTTTGTTTTTGATGTATTAAGAGTTAAAAAAATTTTCGAAAGCCAGTCAGCTGTTTTTTGAAGCCCAAGTTCAGTAAATATTTTAGCTTCGTCCCATGTTTTACCAAAGAATATCAGAGCAGTATCGTCAGCAAATGTGATTAATTTACCATTAACTATTTCTAGATTGCATAGGTCATTAAGATATATTAAAAACAATGTAGGCCCAAGTACACTGCCTTGTGGTACACCGTATTCGCTGCAGCATAATTCTTCACTTAAAAGACCATCTATTGTTACTTTTTGCTTCCTATTAGTAAGATAATCTTTAAACATTTCTAATGGTAATCCTCTAATACCTATTGCCTCCATCTTTTTTAGCAATATTTTGACAGAAACTGTGTCGAATGCTTTGGCCAAATCCAGGAATACCCCTATACATTTCATCTTATTATCGACGTGTTTAGCAACAAAGTCTGTTAAATTAGATACAGCTTGAGCGGTTGATTTGCCAGTTCTAAACCCAAACTGATTTTTTGAAAGCACGTTTTCTTTTTCTAGGTAGCATGTTAGCCTGTTGTTCATAATCTTTTCGAATACTTTAGATAGAGCTGGTAATACTGAAATTGGCCGGTAATTCGAAATACAGTTTCTGTCACCATAGATAGATTAGACTAGCCCATTTCTTCCCGCGTTTACAAGATCCCTTGGCAACAACCTTTATTTTACAATATTATCTCCACTCAACTTACAAAGGTGGCTGAAGAATGTCTATTTCTGTAACTCTGGTTATCCTTTTTTTGGTTGTATAGCCGTGAATGTATGTATTAATTATATATATATATATATATATATTTCATCATGCCTATATCAGCGAAAGTCCAGTAGGGTATTCTCTACCTTCTTCATTGCCATCTATAAACATGCCCGAAAGGAAATGTGAACACTTATTACTGCCAACAAAAGGTTGATGATTCTCGCATGATCTCAGAGGTTCGACTTTAGGGAACGCAACGTCCCCCTTTTTAAGAATAAAGAGTTCTTACTCTATCGCCGCTGCATTACTTACGAAATCTACAGGATCCTCAGTTGGGAACATGAAACCACACCGATATGCCTTTCCCACTTACATGACTTTTATAAAGCAAATTTTGTACCTTGTGTTAACTGACTACCAACGAAATAGGAACCATAACTCCCGTATTTGCGAAACGACATATATAAATCAATAAAGAATATACCGTAATTAAAAAAGTAAACTTAAAATGAAGTATATAATTGCAGATGCTGCAACACTTGCGATGATGTCAAAGAAGCTTATCGGACAAAAAGGTGGGCATTACCTGATCTGTCCACGATTGAGCAGTGCAAAGATGATAAATCGCTTGATAGCGCCAACTTAGCTTTAAAAGAAGGCTGCCAAATTTATGGTTTTATGGAGGTCAACAGGGTAAGATAATTTTTATTATAATTTTGTGCACGACAAAAAAACTCGTAATTTGTGAGTAATTTCTTATAATAAATTGATCAATTTCCTATTCAAATCATTTTTGCGACATTTATCTTATTCTACGTGATTTATTAACCCGTAGTATTTCTTGGACGATGAAAAATAATTCATACATACATACATATACTCACGCCATTAGTTCCCATTGGGGTAGGCAGAGACTATTGATTGCCACTTCGTACGATCCTGACAAACCTCTCTAGCTTCGTTTACATCCATCAATCTTTTCATACATGCTCTTTTATTCTTCATACTTCGGACGCCAGCCTTTTTGAGCACACTCTCAATTTGGTCCAAGTGTGTTCTCCGTGGTCGTCCTCTAATTAGTATGGAAGAAATAATAAAAGCAATGAAAAGTATGAAAGTAGGGAAGGTGGCAGGGTATGATAGGATTACTATCGATATGCTGAGGGCGGGTAAAGGGTTGGTGGCTTCTTGGTTGTACTTCCTTTTCCAAAAATGCTGGTCGAGTGGCAAAGTTCCACGAGACTGGTGCAAGGCGGTGATTGTGCCTCTATATAAAGGAAAGGGGTCACACCAAGAGGCTAAAAACTACCGCGGCATCAGCTTACTCAGCATTGTTGGTAAATTGTATGCTAAGGTACTGATTGAAAGAGTGATGAATGAAACTGATGAGAAAATATGGGATGTGCAAGCGGGATTTAGGAAAGGAATGGGATGTATGGATCAAATCTTCTCTCTAAGGAGCATCACCGAAAAGTTCTTAGCTAAGAACCAAAAGGTGTATTGCTCCTTAATTGATTTAGAGAAGGCTTATGATAGGGTGGTAAGAAAGTGTTTGTGGGAGGTGTTATCCAAGTTCGGTTTAGGGAGTCAACTTATACGTGCATTAGTATCACTCTATGAGGATTCTAGTGCATGTGTAAGAGTAAACGGGGAAAACACTGACTGGTTCGGAATCTCTAGGGGTGTCCGACAGGGATGTGTAGCTTCTCCGTGGCTCTTCAATTTGTTCATGAATGACTGTTTGACAGAGTTGCGTGAAAGTGATTATGGACTAAGAATGAGTGGATTCATCATTAAATGCCTCTTGTATGCTGACGATCAAGTGCTACTTGCATACTTGCAGAAGAGTTGCAAGAGATGATGAATATTGCATGTGAGTCTTTTGTAAGAAAGGTAATGAGGGTGAATGTGGATAAGACCAAAACGATGGTTTTTGAGAGACAGGAAGATGTGACAGAATGCGTGATTGCGATTGATGGTAAGGATGTGGAACAGGTGAAGGAGTTTGTATATCTGGGAAGTTTGTTTACAAGGGATGGAAAATGTGATGAAGATATTGAAAGAAGAGTGAAAAATGGTAATGCGGTAAATGGAGCAATGAATAGCCTAATGACCTGTTAATCGGTGTCTGAAAAGGCCCGAATGGCTGTGCATGATGCTGTTCTTGTTCCTACGCTTATGTATGGAAGCGAATGTTGGGTGTGGCAGAAGAAGCATGAGAGCAGAGTGAATGCAGTAGAGATGAGGTCCCTCAGAAAAATTTGTAATGTTAGATTATGTGACCGAGTGAGAAATAGTGTTATTCGTGAAAAGTGTGGTGTGAAAGATGATATTGTAAGAAATATAGAAAAAGGAATGTAAAGATGGTTTGGGGACATAGAGAGGATGGATGATAGAAAATTGGTAAAAGGGATCTATAGAGCTAGTGTGGATGGTAATGTTAGTAGAGGACGACCACGGAGAACACACTTGAAAAATAATTCCTATACAATAATTAAAAAATATATAATAATAAAACCATTGTTTTTGAAAGAGAGGAGAATATGACAGAATATGTGATTGAGATTAATGGTAAGACAGTGGATCAAGTGAAGTGGCGTAACAATAGGGTGGCAGGGCTAGCAAAATGCCTCGGGCCCCGACCCAAGAGGCCCCGAGCACATTTTTTTTCTTAACTATGAGAGAAGGCCTATGGCCATTAGTCAGAAATATACATTGTGTAATTAATAATAATAATAATAATAAATCTTTATTTCAGACAAATACAGTCCATAAAAAATAATACAATCTAGTGTTAGTAAAGATTTACTTAAAAACTATGTTAGAACATAAATAAATGACACAATAAATTGATATACGTTATATACAAAATTTACACATTAACAGTCCTGAGGTGCATACCCAACCAATGCCTTAGAATGGGACAATACAGGCGTTCAGCTATGCTGCTCAGGATGCTGTTATTGCTGTCACGCAAGCGACTCCATCCAGATGCTATGCGTTTTCTTATAATGGCTAAAAAGCCATCTACTCGCGCTTGTAAAAACATTTTAGAGGCGCTGCAATAACGTGACGTAATTGTGTACGCTGAAAATCTCAAGTTTATTTTAACTAAACTGAGAACAACGTAGCGAGCGCAGATCCATTTACCCCCCAACTTTTGTATTTCGCATGTAACCTAACTCCTCCTAGACGGTATATCCGACTAAAGCCAAATTTTGCATGATTGTCAAAGGCATCTTGATGTTATCCTCATCAGTTTGACCATGTTGTGACGACGAGATTTTTCGAATGAATGTTACCATTGAGGAATGATCACCCTTAAAAGTTTTCCATGTAAGTCTATGGCACTATCCATCTGTCCCCATACCAATTGTCTGAAACCATTCATTATTACAGGTTGGTGGGAGTTTCCACATAGCTCCAGGAAAAAGTTTCACCATCAACCACGTGCATGTTCATGATGTGCAGCCGTACTCCTCATCAGCTTTCAATACCACCCACATCATCAAACATTTATCATTCGGAACTGATATTGACAGTGCTAACACTTCGCCCTTGGACGGTACTATTGGCTTAGCTACTGAAGGTAAATCATGAATATTATTAAAGTATAACTCAACTCAAACGCTCTTGTCTTATACCACGAAAAGTATAAGGCATGAGCATGAGCACCACCAATATTTTTCGCTTGGTGTTCAGAGTACCCACGTTTTGTTTGGACAGATAGGGGGCAGGCCTATCGCCGCTTGGTACGAATATGCAGTCACATGACTAACTACAACTCATACATCTGTGTTTACTTACAATGATACCCTCACATTTATTTTTATGGCAATGTCAAGTGTATTATTAAGTAGTATTAAGAACAAAACCACTCCGTTATCATTTTTATCCTGGTTATGATATCTTTCAACATCATCATTATATAATTTTCTGTATTCAACAACTGTAACTATCATTATCATCTTAAACTAACAGTGGTACCGAGACAAGGGACATTGACTCCTCTTCAATTAAAACTCAGTTAGAGAGCTTCTTAAAACACATGTGTTACACAGTGGAACTTTATTTCTATATAACTAACATTACTATGCACATAAATAAAAGATGTTATTAAAGGAAAGAAAAATTTCGACACTGGCGGCGACGGGGGCGTATACCCGAAGGTCGCGGGTTCGAACCCCGCCAGTGTCGAAATTTTTCTTTCCTTTAATAACATCTTTTATTTATGAGTAATAATCCCCACATGAGGAATTCATGTCAAAAAACATTAAAAAATTATGTGATAGTTAGGCGTTTCCAACATTTGCATTCTATCTGAAAAGGTAGACAAGTGGCCGTCCGAATTAGTTAAAATTCGGAGGTAGGAAACGCAAACACTACTTGAACGTGTAAAAAAGAAACAAAGGATAGAGAAATTTCGCGCTGGATGCCAACTGACACTGTAGCTCAGTTGGCAGAGCGACGGGGGCGTATACCCGAAGGTCGCGGGTTCGAACCCCGCCAGTGTCGAAATTTTTCTTTCCTTTAATAACATCTTTTATTTATGAGTAATAATCCCCACATGAGGAATTCATGTCAAAAAACATTAAAAAAAAAAATAACATTACTATGGTTTGGTTATTGAATATGAACGATTCCTTTCAGAAAATTTGCTATGCGAAGTGCGGTTAAAGTGATTCTGATTATTAAACGCTGTGGATATTTTCTTCATTATTATTCTCAGGATATTTAATAAAAATATCTTCATACTAATAAAGAACCTAAAAGTATTTGACCTTTCTTCATAGTCATACTTTTTGTAATTTATTCAATATATCATGTTAAAATCATTTGAAATCACGAATTATAAATGTGATTGTATTTCATTTTTGTTATGCTACGTTATTTTTGCAATCAATGACATGTAAAACAGGTTAATGTGAAAACTTTAATCATTTCACTATCAGGGTTCATTAGATACAGCTTGGGGACCAGAGTAAAATTGATCTGCTAAGGTAATAACAAAGAATGAAAAAGTAGCTTCATATCATGTAGGGAGAAGTTCTATGGTATTCATTATTTCTATGCTCTGATTTAATTGGGTGAGCGGCACGGGGGCGGCAGGCTGGGGTATGAGAGGCGTTTCAGAGAGTTTCTGTGTGTATATGTCCAGTCCACATAGTTTAACCGTGAGAGCACTAACATATACGCCTTTAATTTCATACTTCTAATAAAATAGATTAGAAGAAGGGTGGGGCGCGTCTTCGTGAATTGAACTACCTATACTTAGTTCTTAGTTATTTCTTCACAAGATTAAAAGGGAATTTCGGTTTTGAATTGAATACGATGAAGAATAAGACATTACCTAGACCACACTTCAGTTCCCAATTTAGATCAGAAACTAGTTAATTCGTAAAAGACTAGTAAATATGACGATTCTGATAGTGACTAGTAAATATGACGTTGTTGGACTCACTAAAGAGGTAGAATTTTTAAGGAAGTTTGTATGCAGAGATGACATAAAATACGCATCACGGTTTGAAATTAAGTAAAGAGTGTTTCCAAAGTATTTGCAGAATCGATTTAGAATAACAGTATGCTATTTTGGCCCCGTGGGTGCAGGACGAGACTACTATGAAACTTTGCACACCACATCTTTTCTTCAGTGTCTCAAAAAGGCCCGAATGTCAGTGCATGATGCTGTTATAGTTCTAGCAGCAAATAGCAATGAGAGCAGAGTGAATACAGTAAAGATGAGGTCCAAACATATATTCACATCGTTATTTCCTATTGGGGTAGGCAGACTATTGATCCCCACTTTGTGCAATCCTGGAAAACCTCTCTAGCTTCGTTTACATCCATTAATATTTTCATATATATAGTGAATATATGGACCTAAATCCTTTCTGCATTCACTCTGCTCTCGTGGTTCACCTCACGATATGTTACTATTATTTATGTTTGTCTTCAGATATATAAGTGTGTGTAAAGGTGTCTGAGGTTTTAGAAAATAGATCTTTAAAATCTATCTCTAATATCTTTTAAAATAAAACATATCTACATAAAATATCAACAATTTATTTACAAGAAGTACTAAACTATATTTGAGTCATTTAACATCTAATTCCAGTTCCAATTGCCATGAATGTTCCGAATGTACCACCTCCCTGTAGCATAACTTTACCGACTGAGTGGACCAATTCTCGTCCTCTGGCACCATATCTGATGAGGAAAATCTTATTTAATTTTTTTACAATAATGCTATAAAAGAGAATGATGAAACTACAAAATATTGCATTAAAGATACTATGTTTAATATTATCTTGTAGTCCTATGTTTAAATGTGCTTAGACCCAAATATAAAAAATGGGTATCTTACATACAAACATATAGATCTATTATAAAAAAAACCGGAAAATAGGTGATCTAAAAGCTTAGTAGGCTGATAATAAAAAATAGATAGTTTGTTTGAAAAGAGCATCTTCTTGCGCAAACCTGAATGTGTTAATAAGATTATGTGAGTTGTAACTGCCTCCTTTACGGCTAAGCAGTAAAAACTTGGCTCACAATTTAGGGGCCTTGGATTTGATTCCTAGGGAGGTAAATTCACAATTGTTATTGGTGAGATGTACTTATAACTTATAACCCAGTTTGGTAGGATATTACAGGTTTGAATTACCTCATTATTTGAAAAATATATGATTCTATGCTTTAGGCATGCACATTAAGCCATCAGTTCTGGGTACTATAATGGTAGTAGTTGTTTGTCTATTAACCCACAATAAGCAAGCATGAGATTGAACAGGAGTTCAGGATAGTCTTCTTTTTTATCTCCTATAGAGCTTCTTGTTGGGGACATAAATTAAATGATATAGAAATATTCTAGTTGAGATATAATACTAGGGTAATTTTATCTTGTTTCTTTATAACTTGATTATAGGCAACACTTTTTTGGAAAAGCCAACTGTTTACACAATTGTTTACGATACTTGCTTACTATGAAAGCAATTAAGTGTTTATGAAAGAGTACCTATAATATATTGTTTTATTGCTTTATGAATCTTTGTAATTATAATACGTAAAGGGACTGATTATGCAGTCATCACATTCTAACCTAATTGCCAAGTTCAGTAGAAATTAAAACACACAATAACCGCTTCCTATAGGTATGAAAAGCTAACATAATAAAAAACCATAACGAAAACTGTAAGAGACTCAACCTTAGTGCTGTGAATCCTCCAAAAAGTCCACCACTCGCCATACCCACACAAAAGCCTATCATAAAGCCCATCTTCATTTTATCGAAGCAGGTGGGGCCTTGTTGATACATGCCTCCAGGAACCGGCATTTTAACAATTTATATAAACGACTTGGTTCAAATGAAACGTGAATGCACTCTGGAATTTAAGAATGAGAAATTTTGTAATTTTTAGATTTATTTGTCGAAGACTGACTGATTGATTAAATATTGACATAAAGATTGACGTTTTGTTGACTAGCGCTTGACTGACGTATCATGATGGGTTTACACAAACGTAATAAACTTAGTCCAAGTGAATTAGACGTTTCACTTGCATGCCATTTTGTGGGGACTACCTTACTTACTTACTAATACTTATAACCCTCACTGCTCACAAATCATACAATTGTTTTATACTATTATATTCATATATTATTTATACTAATGGTTAGAAATGTTTTTTCATTCCATTATTAATGCAATTATAGGTTATAAATAAAAGATGTTATTAAAGGAAAGAAAAATTTCGACACTGGCGGGGCTCGAACCCGCGACCTTCGGGTATACGCCAAATAATCCCCACATGAGGAATTCATGTCAAAAAACATTAAATTATGCAATTCGGTATGCAAAGTTTTTTTTTGGTATTTATTAAATATTTTTATTCGATAGCAAACACGAAAACAAAAAACTAATTTGAATATTTTTCATTTAAAATGAGTAATTGCAAAGTTATGATTTTTTAAACATTGTTCAACTATTGCACTTAATGACGTCATCGATTGAAAATATCACGTAGCGACATGCGAATAAAGCGAAATGTTTAGGAAAAATGTTGCTAATTGCAAAATATTTCACGAATTTGTGATCCCAAATGAAATTATTACGATATTATACTAAACAAACCTATGATTTTCGATGTTTTATTAATAAACTGCAAGAACAAATGTCTTTGACATAACGCTGAAGGTCAAATACTGTTACAGTTTTTTGCTAAAATAACGGTCATCTTAGCTCTGTTTGATTTACTTTAAAAAAAATATGTTTTAAAAACATAATATCTCGAAATAGTTTAGTAATCAGCACCACTTTTGTAAAACTTTGCATACCGAATTATAGGTTATTCACAATTAGATAATCATTAGGGAACGGTCGAGTTATACTTGTTTATAGGGTTGGGTTAGGTTAGGTTATGAAAAGTACATTATGGTGGTGGCGTAAAAATATTATTAGTAATAAATGCATATACTCACGCCATTAGTTCCCATTAGGGTAGGCAGAGACTTTCGATCGCCGAAGCTCTGGCTACCCCGTTAAGGGATTTATAGCCGCGAGTATATGTATCTATGTGTTAGATCAAACTGGTTAGATCCTTAAGAAATACCTACTTTTGTGCATTCTATTTCATTCATATACTTCCAAATAGGGCTACACTTTAACTTGAATTTATATCCCTTTCGTCGTAACTTAATAATATAACCTAGCTAAGATTTTATTTAACTAATTGAAGCGAAATAAAGAAATATAACTATAGTATATTAAACTAAAGATAAAAGTTCCAAATGGAAACTTTTTCAAAAAATAATAAATTTACGAAAATTGGGGATTACATTTTTTTTATAAATTCAAGTTTTATACTAAATTGGCCCTTATCTAATCTGAACAAGGCCGGTTATCTATATAATAATTGAAAATATATTAAAAAACCACCCGCCTTTAATTAATTTTAATAAACATTTTTTTAATTCTTTTGTTTACTGTATGTATTATTGTAAATCTACCTGCCAATGCCAATCATGACCGTTTATTTCCTTGATAGGAACAAAATATTTGAATAATGTTTATTTTGACAATATATAATAAACAATACATAATTTTCTATTCCACATATATTTCCAGGTGCAGTAATGTTCCAGTATTATATCAAAATAGTACCGACAATGTATTCGAAGCTGGATAAGAGTATACTGCACACGAATCAATTCTCTGTCACCCGACATCAAAAAGCTGTCTCAAGCTCAAGCGTCGAATCTGGAATGCCAGGAGCATTTTTCAGCTACGAACTTTCTCCGCTTATGGTCAAATATACTGAAAAAGAGAGGTGAGATTTCTACTCTTTATTGATTTGTATGATCGGAAAAGCAAGAATCATCAATCAATGAAGCGACCCCTGAGATAATTTGAAGTTTAGCACAGAACCAGTCATTGTGCAGGGGAGGCCTATGTCTATAGGCTGATGTTATGATGGCTTGCATTTTGTTCAAATAACTAGCGCAAGTGAAAACGCAGGCAAAATGACCCATGAAAGACGCATAAGTTATTTGCTCGTGGTCAAGAGTTACATGTACATGTCTCAACGTACATTTTTTTTCTGTAAAAGTGATACTTTACCAGATTTGTTAAATATTAGACCAATTTATACACAATGCCTTTAATCCGCACTATTTAGTTAAAATGACCCTAAGTGAGTGCGCCCTAAAAACAAAACTGAAAAAAGTCATCATTACTGTTAGTTTAAAAATATTTACACTGGCAGGAATTTGAAATATCAGGCTCAGCTCATCTAACTCGTACAATATCATAATCTCTATAATATATTTACAGTAAAAATAATATGTGCTGTGTAGTGTCGGTTAGAATAGCACAACTCCATTTTTTGTGGGAGGCGTACAAGGCGACTAAAGGTGTGGGGCTCCGAGAAGATGTACCGACGACTTGGTGAGTCACGAAAAGCCATTTTGGATGAAGGCAGTGCGAAACGGTCGTTGTGGGAATCTTTAAGGCAGGCCTATGTCCAGCATTGGGCGTATAATGACTGAATTGAATGGTGATAATGATGAAAAATAATATAAACTAGAATTTCGACACTGGCGGGGTTCGAACCCGCGACCTTCGGGTATACGCCCCCGTCGCTCTGCCAACTGAGCTACAGTGTCAGTTGGCATCCAGCGCGAAATTTCTCTATCCTTTGTTTCTTTTTTACACGTTCAAGTAGTGTTTGCGTTTCCTACCTCCGAATTTTAACTAATTCGGACGACGACGACGACGACGGGGGCGTATACCCGAAGGTCGCGGGTTCGAACCCCGCCAGTGTCGAAGTTTTTCTTTCCTTTAATAACATCTTTTATTTATGAGTAATAATCCCCACATGAGGAATTCATGTCAAAAAACATTAAATTATGTGATAGTTAGGCGTTTCCAACATTTGCATTTATACCTGAAAAGGTAGACAAGTGGCCGTCCGAATTAGTTAAAATTCGGAGGTAGGAAACGCAAACACTACTTGAACGTGTAAAAAAGAAACAAAGGATAGAGAAATTTCGCGCTGGATGCCAACTGACGCTGTAGCTCAGTTGGCAGAGCGACGGGGGCGTATACCCGAAAGTCGCGGGTTCGAACCCCGCCAGTGTCGAAGTTTTTCTTTCCTTTAATAACATCTATTATTTATGAGTAATAATCCCCAGATGAGGAATTCATGTCAAAAAACATTAAATTAAACTAGAATTGGTCCCACTAATAAATGATTCTTTTCTGCAGGTCGATTGGACACTTTGCAACAAATATTTGTGCAATAGTTGGGGGTGTTTTTACAGTTGCTGGAATTCTAGACGCGTTGCTGTACTACTCAATAAATGTTTTTCAAAACAAAGTAGTTTTAGGTAAAGTTTATTAACAGTTACAAAGTTTTAAGAAACATGTTAAAGTCACATACATTACATTTTGCATACAACTCACAAAATATACTGTCTGTTAATTCAACTAATGCTGTAATTGGTACATAATTTTCTTTTTTGGGATCATATTGATCCCGGCCGAGGCTCTGCAAGAAAAGATGTCGTTGTTTGATCCTGAATGTGCGACTTTCTAATATTTGTGGATTGTTAAATATAATATGATGTGGAATTTTCATTTCATTGTGTATATAATCAAATCTTCGTTTAAGTGATAATTGATCTGAAACAATAACATATTTTTGTATAAGCACTTAGTTTTTTTTTTCAATAAAAACATCAGTACCTTTATCTCATGATATTAATAAAAAATACTACACTACGAAAACGAAAACGAAGCCAGAGAGGTTTGCCAGGATCGTAAAAGGTGGCGATCGATAGTCTCTGCCTACCCCAATGGGAACTAACGGCGTGAGAATATGTATGTATGTATGTACTACACTACATACAAATGGTCTTTTTGGGTTATTCTAATTACAAGAACCTTTACTGAAGAGGCTATCTTTAAAAAAACTGAGTAACATGCTTTTGAAGCACATTTAACTAAAAAATGAAAATATGCGTTCTGTGCCTTATTTTTCGTCTATTGAGCAACCCACGCGTTTTCATGATTTTTAGCTTTAATTGGGTATTATTATTCACTTTTTATGTAAATGTGCTTAAAATTTTTCAGTTTTTAGTACTAAATAATTTGAAATAATTTAATCCTGACGGCCCTTATCAGGATAATAGGATGAACCTATGAAATTATATAAGAATTAAATCGGTCCGTTTAAGTTGGGCCAAAATTGAGTTGAAGGGAGGTGAAGCTAATATAAGCGTGTTAAATAGCCTCATACCTTATTACTCATTACCTTTTATTTAAAATCTTTTTTTGAATATTATGACTAATTTTCATTTTATAGCCAATTTTAAATGCATTATATATGCAGCCATTCAAAATTTTAATTACAGCAAATGTAATTATCTGTAACATTATTTTTATGCAGAATAGCATCGAATCGAACATATATTTAATATAATTATTGTCTTTGACAACATACATATCCAAATTTGGAACAACCATATTTGTGAAGTAACTTCTATTCACTGGACTATTAGTGACTATTAGTCACAAGATTTTAGCTGCAACAATCAATCAAATAGTAATGAAAAATCTTCCTATACCGCATCTTGTCAGCTTAGAATAGCTATAACATCTCTCCCCATGGGTGTCATACATACCGTAAGCATTAGGAGGGTGTTGAATATTTTTGGGTTTTACTTTAGGTATTTTTTAGGTGTTTTAAAAAGGAAACCCTCTCAGAGTTTTTCAGAGGGTGTTTTGAAAATCTCTTATTAATGGGATATAATATGATAAAATTTAACATGCTATCTCTTTTGATAGCATTACCATTATAAATATAATATTACATTCCCACCAAAAAAGACCAGCTTAGAGGGCTTTTCAATCAGGGTATCATGAATTAAGGCTGGAAATTGATTACCAATGATAAAGTTATGTATGTATGTACTAGAATATTATGTGATTGCCGGGACACAAAATTCAAGACATACTCTCAATGCAGTGTTGTGTACTTTGAAGGCTACCTCAACAGTTGTATTTGCCATTATGAACACTTACTTATAATCCATAGTTTTGGTTTTTTCAATATTAATTTGCTTATTTCTTGATCATTGAAACCCATTTCCTCTTTAATGACAAATGTGTTATCCTTGACTGACTGCAGGTTATATGTTATTAGTTTGGGTTGAGTTGTTGCTAAAGATCTCACTTGTGGACCATTTAAACGGAAGTGTTCTTGAAAAAAACCTAGTCGTCTATCTATTCTTGTAGTGCTGTAAAAAAATATACATGGAATTATAGTATACAGAAAAAGGTTAGCACTAAGGGGATTTATTGGAGGACTATGAGGTATTAACTCTTACAGGACCAAGAGAAATCTTAGTCACATATTTTAATAGAAATGCCCCTAAGGATACGGAAAGGCTCAGATGGCAATATAAAATGCAATTCTGGCTCCTGTGCTAATGTATGAATGTACGGCAAATGGAGCAAAAAAGGAGAGTAAATGCAGAGGAAATGATATCCTCAAGAAGGGTATGTACATATTATACACAGATCAAGTTAGCCCCAATGTAAGTACAACTTAATGATGGACTTATGGTATGGTATATAAACTCAACAATATATTTAATATGATATAACACATTAATAAATAACATCCAAGGCCATCTCTTGCCAGAATTCAAACCCGCAATCTACTGGACCGAGAAGCTAGTCAGCAATCCACTCAGCCACGGATGTTGTCAATTATAAAGAAAATATAAGGTTGTTCAAAACAATGACTGTTGGTAAGATAAAAATGAAAATGTCCATACAGAGTAACTTATATCCTAATTACCTATTTAACAAGTTGCTCACCTGTATGAAAGCCAGAAAGGGTTTTTAGTAAATATTCGTTTCATTTGTGTTTCTTCAAACTTTTTAGACAGCATGTAGTTAATTCTCACTTGCATGTCATCTAAGGATTCATGTAAGATTCCTGGGTTCTTCGTTATAAAGTACCCAATTTTTTCAGGATCAACATATGTACTTATGAAAAAAATGTGATTTTTAATATCCTTCTCAAAATCCAGAAGAAGCAGTTTCTCAGCTAAGTGAGGTTTTTTTTCTATTTTATTCAAATCAACCCCTAAATCAACAAGTTTTTTGAGAGTATCAGAAACATTTACATAAGAGGCTAAGTTGAAGGTATTAGGCAAGTAAGTTGCAATATGTGATATATCTGATTGTATAGGTTTTAAAACTTCGTGGATTTTTAATTCATTTTCTATAGACAAAGGATGATTAGAGCTTGCTAGTTTAACAACATCACATAATGTTCTTTGAAGTTTAACCATAGGTCTGTAAATATTCCACAATAAAGACATTTTAACTTAACTAAAACCTTGCAGCAGCGATTCCGAAATAAGTAAATGTATACTTAAGGTGCGAAGAATACATAACACTACCACATACACTTATACGTCTATTTTCTAAAATTAAAGTCAATAATGGTCTTTTTTCGATCTGGTGCAGATTGTAACTATTTATTTCAGCGTGTGTTTATTATTTAACTTGATGTTAAATCTAATTGCTGCACAAGGCATTCAGAGAATATTCAGATATTGCAAATTAAAACTTAAAACCAAACAATAATATAACCTAACCTAATCAAAACTATTTTATTTATATAAATATTTTACGGCTCCGGTTTCCAGAACTTTCGAGTCAGGTTATTTATTTTAAGCGGCCAGTACACAATGGCCCACGATGGGCCACGCTTCGCAATTGGCAATTGTAGGCCACGATCAATTGGTGTTCACACAATGGCCCATTGCTCATTACTGCCTGGCAATCCACTTGCGACGGACGTCGAAGTAATTATGGTTGCAGCTATTTATTTATTATTATGTATGTAATTTATTTTATTTATGGCGCTATTTATGTTATTTTTACGTCATATAGTGATTATAAATACAATTTGCAATAAAATATTCCAAAAAAGTATAAGTATCTATGAGCGGTCGGTGACGAACTAAACAATGGCCCATTGTGGAAACACCACCGGCCATGCTACGCCACGATTCCTTTGAAGTGTGCCCGAAAAACCGACAACTTCGCCATTGCGCGCCACGATCGGCAATTGTCCGCCATCATGCCCCATTGCCCCCTGTACACAGTGGCGATGGCGAGCAGTGGGCCATCGTCCGCCATTGTGTACTGGCCGCTTTAGGCTCAGACCAATTAGAACGGGACGCGCCTTACAAGGCGTTACCCCTCTGTCAAAGGTACATGATTCCGAATCTAGTTCATTTATAAAAACTACTTCAACGGCCATTTTTAAAACATTTCACCGTGTCCGTGGCGTGGTGATGAAAAGTGCTCTCGGAAAAATGCCTATTTGTGCAGTATATTGCTGTAAAAATAAATCAACCACATCATAATTTAAAAAAGACGGTATTTCTTTGAATTTTTATGCATATTTTTCCCAACATTTCTATTGATTTATGTTTTAAATTGTGTTTTACAAAAATGATCATTTTGTAGTTCCCGCCATTTTAAATTACATTCACTCAAAGCGCACTCCCCCACGAGACTAACTTACCCACCACGAGACTAACTATTAGGGTTGTCAAAAATAGAAAACATGATAATGATGACAGATAAATTAATACTTAAATACGTTATTATAAATACGTTACTTTATGAATTTGCCGTGTAGTGTCGGTTTAGAATATCTCTTTTCTTGCCGTAGGTATTCGTAAGAGGCGACTAAGGCTATGAGGCGTTTTGACTGGTTGTTGGGCGATGCGGTTGGTGACACTTCACCAACGATACTTCATTTTTACCGTCTTTCCTCAATTTAGTTTTAATTTTAAATTTAATTTAATAATAATTTTAATAATTTATTTCAATTCTAATTGCACAATTACAGTTTTATAAAGTTTACAGAGTAGGTTGAGTGGAATATTTAACCGTGTTTACATTATTGATAATATTGGTAGCCCCTACACTAGAGTAGTTCCATAAGTAGCTGAGAAATTTCTGATTTTGAAGCTCTGGCTACCCTTATTATTGGATTTAAAACCGTCAGTATATGAATGTAGGTATGTTAATGAATTGCTGTTTATACTGCTTCAAAGTTACTATAATATTGCTACAAATTTAGGAGTTTTTGTCATTCAATAAATATTTTTTGTTCTTTTATTCCATTAAAAATATTTCATCTAGTTCAATTATTTGAAGTGATGAATTGATGATTAATTAACAACAAAAAGTTTTTATATTTTATTTATGTCAATAGGCTAATCATTTTTTGCACATGTGAAAAATCTCGATGATGGGTAACCCTATGTACATAACAAATTCTAATGGAGATGTGGCACCTATCGATACACAATTTTTTTATAATGAGTGAATGAATGATTTATTCTACCAAATATTTATGAAAGAGGCACAAATTGTTTACCGCTAGAGAACATTAACATCTTAAACTGTTCATCTTCTGTAGAAAAAATTAATATCACTTGCCCGAATGCACGAGAGCAATGTTCATACTCAGAGTTGGAACAAGATGATTTATTAAATTTGGAGTTCAACATTACGCTTTCTCCTTTTGGTGAGAAAGTCGTTGAATACATAGCTGGTTTTATGGTGTATTCATTGGGCAAAAAAATTAAATGTTACCAGTGCTTGAAATCATTATTAGGAGTATACAACGAAGAAAGTTTAATTTATCATAAAGCAAGAGGATTTTTAAAATACGCTTCCAAAAATGTTATCACTTTATGCCGAAAATCTGAAAAAAATATAAGACTGGAGCTTGATGAAAAAAATAAATTAAACAAAAAGTGTACCGCCAGATTTGTGGTAAACAAATGCCTTCAGTTTTTTGTCGGCGAAGACATGTTCCCTGATATGGAAAACCATGATACCGACAATATTGTCAGTCACAAAACTGAGTTAGCAAGAGCTGTTATTCAAAAATATTCCGATACTAGACTTGGTTACCTTGCAAAAAAAACAGAACCGCGTAAATGTATTCGCCATATTTATAATAAACTAATACATTTTAAAAACCAATAAAGCTCAAAATCTGTTTTTTTAAATATCTTCGCCATGATAGCTCAGTGGGTGAAACCCCGCTTCTTAGATAACAAACATATTTTCGTTTGAATTTGTGTGGTTCAATTATTATAAAATAGCTATGGGTAAACTCAATTCCCATACTTGTTTAAAGGGGTAGTGACATTAAAAAGGTAAGTAGAAACCACTGCTCTAAAGTAATAGTATGTATAGTAAAGATGCGCGCTATATTTCGTAATTTTGAAACATGCACAACGATTATTTCGGAAAAAGTTATTTCTTGAAGATTCTATTTTTTTAAATAATCTTACCCATTACCTATTCCTTACTTAACTACATGTGGAATAAATAAATAAATAAACGATAATACCTTTTTTTTGTTTAATTTAATCATAGTAGAAGACTTTCCAATCACTCATTCATTCAAATTAATCGATGTCGATAAATTTATTTAGGATCCGTAGCCCTATTATTTTCTATGTGTTCGTAATGTAATTCTAAATGTTTATTTGTCGCGTACAGGAATTTTGACTGCATGTGTGTCAAAATAAGTGTGTTGTTGTTTTTTTATGCTTGTAGTGCGTGTAAAGACGAAAACTATTTTTACTTCTGTGTGCATGTTTGCGTATGTAGTCTTCCTCGCCCCCCGCAAAAATTGGCAGAAAAAAATGTTTTGAGATCTCGATGAAGGCGCGTCCCGTTCTAATTGGTCTGAGATTTTAGGCTACTATTGAAATGCTCACCAAAATATCTTTCTTGAATCTTCCTTACGCATTCTATACCTTAATTGCTTTATTGACAAGAGTATTAATTAATCAGTGATGCAGTAATTGAGATCTCATTATTTATTATTTATAGGGTAAAAAAGCCATTTTGGTGAGCATTTAAATAGTACCGGATATTTATTTAAGTACATAATTATCATATATTATTTGATTGTAAAAAGCGATTAGATTAGAGATTAGCTGTGTAGTGTCGGCTTAGAATAGCATAACCCCATTTCTTTCGGTGGGTGTTCGTAAGAGGCCACTAACGGTATTGGGGCCTTAAAGGGATTTTTGGGCGATGCGGTTGGAGACCCATCACCAACAACCTTTATTTCACCATCTTTTCCCCACGCAATTTCCAAAAGTGGCTGGGGAATTTGTAATTCCCTAGCTCTGGCTTGGCTATCCCGTCAAGGAATTTGTAGCCGTGAGTATATGTATGTATGAGTATGTAAAAAGCTTTAAACAAGTAAGTAACTTGTGTTTGGGGTAAGTAGTAATATGTTTGATATCACAAACAATTTTACGGTCAAAGGTCAGTTTTTTGCCTTAGCAAAAATGACTCAAATGGAAGTAATAATATAGAATATAGGTGACATTTAATAAATAATAATATAGATTATTTGATCTGAAATTAATTATAAAGCTGTTCATTTTTTTTTTGTGCATGTAAGAAAAATTAATATAAGCTTTATTTATAAAATAGTTTGTGATACACTATTCGGTGAGCATTCATCCGTTTTGGCAAGCATTAAGAATTTATTGCAAGTAATTTCTTAACATATTTGGTAGGTGTTTAAACCCAAGCCTTTATTTTATTTAAAGAAGTTGTTGGATGATTTATGTGGGGATCCATCACCAAAGATTCTATAATTTTTCAATCTTCCCCAATTAACATCCAAAAGTGGCTAAGAAATAGTTGATTACTAAACTTAATAAATTATTTATCTCTAAGTTGATAGATGATGATAATAATTAAAACAATTTATTAAAAAGGAATAGTTAGTAACCTGTTTTTTTTTTAATATTTCCTATATTTCGATTTTTGGGCGATGTGGTTGGAGACCCGTCACCAAAAACGTTTATTATTATCATCTTTTCCCCAATCAACTTCCAAAAGTGGCTGAGGAATTTATCATTCCAAAGTTCTGGCTACCCCGTTAAGGGATTTTTAGCCGTGAGTATATGTATGTATGTATTTCCTATATTAATAAGTTTGAATTTATTTTTCTTTGCACTTAATCTTGACTGGCAACCGCGCAAGCGGGACACACACACACTAGTTCTGGCTCTCGTTCTAGGACGTTTCTCTTCTTGACATTGTTCGAAAGATTATAAGATTTAATTCAAGTTAATAAATTGCATTATTGTGTACCATATTTTTGTGAGTGCGCTCTCCTGTTTAGTTAGTACCTTCATGCATTCAACAACAATCTTTTGGTTATATTTTGACAATTTCACACGAATATTGTTAATTTGTGACAGATGACACTGACTGAGACTGACCGACCTGACATGACATATGACATGGCATGCAGTGTTGCCAACGAAGGCGATTTTTCGCCATTTAGGCTACTCAGATTGGAAAACGGCGACCAAAAAATCGTAAAGGCGACTGGTCGCCTTTTAGGCTACTCGAAAAAGATTAAGTTTACTTTAATTTACAATCGAATTACAACACAAATAAGCACAAAAAAAAATCTACATATAAAGATATACGACGATCGAGATAAAAAGATGGTAAACCCCTTCACCCATATTGAACGTTTTATCTCTAAATACCTCCGAGATCATGTTGGCACTACTGTGAAAATATCACAGATGGAGTTGCGAATATTTAGTTTCGAATCTACCGATTATTCGAATCAGTATGTTAATTAGAACTATTCGAATCAGTATTTTTTATCCGCTTAACCTTTAAAAGCCTTATACACGATCACTTTCCAACCGCGGGGAAGTCTGTTGTTCATACCAATACTTGGTTGATTTCAACGGCCTTGGTCAGAATAGCATCTGCTCCGATTGAACTGCTCAAGTTGATTCTAACCACCGACCGTGTAGAACAAATATAAAGATTGGTTGTTGCGACCAAGGACACATGGTCACGCCAAATTTAAAATCTTTTCTTTCCTTAACTTTAAAATACAGTACACTAACAATAAACACGTTTTGATACTACTAATAAATAAAGGAAAGAAAAACTTCGACACAGGCGGGAATCGAACCCGCGACCTCGAGTATACAATCCCGTCGCTCTGCCAATTGAGCTATCATGTCAATGGCTGCCAGCGCGAAATTCTTCTATCCTTTGTTTCTTTTACACTTTAAAGTAGTGTTTGCAAAAATGTTAAAAAATTGAAAATTAAAAATATTTGAGGTAGGGAACGCAAGTTCAAGTTTTTCTTTCCTTTAATTATTATTAATAATCCCCACATGAGGTTTTCATTAACAAAAACATTCAAATTACGTTTTGATACATTTATTTTCTTTAAATAACTTCAGACTCTAGTTTAAACGACTTGTAGGTTTAAGTGTGAAGTACTGATTTTATTGTATGTGCAGGAAGTTAAAATATAATACATAAGTAAATAGTTAAAAAAGTGGTTTAGTAGTTTAGGCTACTACTTTAGGCTACCTCATTTCAAATTGGGCTACTTAGGCTACTCAAGCTTTGAAAATTGGGCGACATAAGGTCTTGACTTGTTGGCAACACTGATGGCATGGTGTGAGCAGACAGACAAAGACAACCTACCTGCCTCTGCCTGCATGGCTCAATTTTATATTGACTGCAGTGCGCCGAGTATTTCATCATATCATAGCCACATCATACTTCATTTATTACCTCTGTAGACAAGTCTTACACCCTTTCTAATTTCGTTCAAGTATCCTTTCACGTTGTGTCATAACCACGTTGGAATAAAATCACAAACGTAAGTTTCCCAAGAACTTCAGTGTTATTTAGTAATTAAGTTTTATGACAAAACTCTACTACGAATTAACTCACTGAGCAATAAAAAGTATTCCTTTATTTCAGACTCAACATGGATATAAATATGACTGGATCGCAAATAAGAAATACTTTTATAGACTTCTTTAAAAATAAAGGTCATAAGTATGTTCATTCATCTTCAACAATACCAAAAGATGACCCCACTCTTCTGTTTGCTAATGCGGGAATGAATCAATTCAAACCCATATTTCTTGGATCAGTTGATCCAAACTCTGATATGGCTCAATATGTGAGAGTTGTAAACACCCAAAAATGTATCAGGGCTGGTGGAAAACATAATGATCTGGATGATGTTGGAAAAGATGTGTATCACCATACATTCTTTGAAATGTTGGGAAATTGGTCCTTTGGTGACTATTTTAAAAAAGAAATTTGTACTTGGGCCTGGGAACTTTTGACTGAAGTTTTTAAATTACCTGCTGATAGATTATATGTTACATACTTTGGAGGAGATGTTGCCTCAGGACTTGAACCTGATCTTGAATGTAAAGATATCTGGTTGAATTTAGGAATTAAAGAATCACATATTATACCAGGAAGCATGAAAGATAATTTCTGGGAAATGGGAGAAACTGGACCATGTGGACCCTGCTCTGAGTTACACTATGATAGGATTGGAGGCAGAGAAGCTGCAAATCTAGTGAACATGGATGATCCAGATGTGCTAGAAATTTGGAACTTGGTTTTCATTCAGTTTAATAGAGAAACTGATGGATCTCTGAAGTTTTTACCTAAAAAACACATTGATTGTGGACTTGGCTTAGAGAGATTGGTTTCAGTCATTCAAGACAAGAGAGCAAATTATGATACAGATTTTTTCATGCCACTGTTTGATGTTATACAAAAAGGCACTGGCGCAAAACCATATTCTGGAAAAGTGGGTGCAGAAGATGTGGATGGCATTGATATGGCTTATCGTGTGTTAGCTGATCATGCTAGAACAATCACAATAGCTCTGGCTGATGGTGGATGTCCAGATAACACTGGTAGGGGGTATGTGCTAAGACGTATATTACGAAGAGCTGTACGTTTTGCTTCTGAAAAACTCCATGCTAAACCAGGTTTTTTTGGATCTCTTGTGCACACTGTAGTTGAAATTTTGGGTGATATATTTCCAGAAATAAAAAGAGACCCAGAAAGTATAATACAAGTTATCAATGAAGAGGAAATTCAGTTCTTAAAAACACTGAATCGAGGTAGAAATCTTCTTTACAGGACTATAGAAAAAATGGGTGATTCTAAAGTAGTGCCAGGAGATGTTGCTTGGCGACTTTATGATACTTATGGGTTTCCAATAGATTTAACCCAACTAATGTGTGAAGAAAAAAATCTATCAATTGATATGGAAGCTTATGAAAAAGCAAAAAAAGAATCACTAATTGCATCACAGGGTAAAACTTCAAACAAGCAAGATCTTTTAGCACTAGATATTCATGCCATTACATATCTTCAGGACAATAAGGTAACTGTAACTGATGATTCTCCAAAGTACAATTATAAATCCTCAACTGATATAAATGCCCATTATGATTTTGCCCCCTGTACTGCTAAAGTTGTAGCTCTGAGAAAGAACAAAGAGTTTGTGGATGAAGTCATGCCAGGTGATGAGTGTGGAGTCATTTTAGACAAAACTAGTTTTTATGCAGAACAAGGTGGACAGATTTTCGATGAAGGTTATATGGTTAAAGTAGGTGATGAAAGTGTTGAATTTACAGTTAAAAATGTGCAAGTCAAAGGAGGTTATATCTTGCATACTGGTACTGTTGAAGGAACTTTAAAGGTTAATGACTCTGTTACTCTTCATATTGATACTGAAAGGCGGCGATTAGTTATGAATAACCACACTGGTACCCATGTACTGAATAATGTGCTACGAAAAGTACTTGGTAATGACTCTGACCAAAGAGGTTCATTAGTAATGCCAGATCGTCTTAGATTTGATTTTACAAATAAAGGCCCTATGACAGTACAACAAATTAAAGATGCTGAGGAGCAAATCAGAAACATTGTTAATGCAAATAAAAGAGTATATGCGAAACATACTGATTTATCTTTAGCTAAAAAGATAAATGGGTTAAGAGCTATGTTTGATGAACATTATCCAGATCCAGTTCGTGTTGTATCTGTTGGCATTCCAGTTGAAGAACTTGAAAAGAACCCTGAACAACCTGCTGGTTATGAAACATCTGTTGAGTTTTGCGGTGGCTCACATTTACACCAAACTGGCCACATTGGGGATTATGTTATTGTAAGTGAAGAGGGTATTGCTAAAGGTATACGGCGTATAGTAGCTTTAACAGGACCAGAGGCTACTAAAGCTATTAACAAATTAGCTGTTCTGGAAAATGAAGTCAATAACCTTACAAATTTCATTAAGGATAATAGTGGTGATCAGAAGGATATGGTCAGGAAAATCGTTGATCTAAACAATGAAATATCTCAAGCCCAAGTATCGTATTGGAAAAAAGATGAGTTACGAAACAAATTAAAGGATTTGAAAAAACAACTAGATGATAAAGAGAGGGCTGCAAAAGCTCAGCTCATTGTGGAAATTGCTGAAAAGGCAAAGCAACTCTGCATAAACTCTAAAGAAAGTAATATTATTGTAGCAGAACTTAAAGCATTCTCAAACACTAAAGCACTTGATGGGGCTTTAAAACAGGTGAAACAAACCAGCCCAGATACAGCTGCAATATTTTTCTCAATCGACAAAGACACAAACAAAATATATTGTTTAGCTGCTGTTCCTAAAATATTGGTAGAGAAAGGGCTCCTAGCATCAGAATGGGTGCAATCAGTAACTGCTCTGTTAGGAGGCAAAGGAGGCGGCAAAGCAGAATCAGCTCAAGCGTCAGGAAGCAATCTAAATAAATTAGAAGAAGCTATGGAAACTGCTAAGAAATTTGCAGAAGCAAAACTGGCATAATTAGGTTTTATAACTTTGCATTTAATTTAAAGTGCATTTGAATATTTCATTTTTTGCTTGGTTCAATGAGATAAAACATACTTTTATTTATCTGTTTATAATGTTTAATCATTATAAGAAATTAGTATTACTTTCAAATTTGTTTAAAGAATATATGTCTTCTTTTTTACTGTTAAATATCCTTTAAAGTGCTTTGAGAACAAATTGTTGTTTAATTCATCTCTCCAATACCAGTTTTTATAACATTTCCAAAAAAATATTTAAGGAAATTTATGGGATTTAAACAAAGCTAGAGAGGTTTTCCAGGATCGCATAAAATGGCGATCGATAGTCTCTGCCTACCCCTATGGGAACTAATGGCGTGAGTATATGTATGTCCAAAAAACGCTTATTTACACATCTGTCAATATTGTGTTTAAGCATGTGTAGTGTTGGCTTCGAACAGCACTACCTTATTTCTCCCACAGGTGAAGTACGAGGCGACTAAGGGCTTTTAATGAAGTTGTTGGGCGATGTGGTTGGAGACCTATCACCAAAGACTCTTAGTCGAACTTCCAAAAGGAATTGTTGATTCCGAGGCTCTGGCTACCTAGTTTGGGGATATGTAGCCGTGATTATAGGTTAGCTTAATTTAACATTGGCCCAATTTAAGAAGACTTTTGGTAAGGAAAGATCGATTTATAACATAATACAAGATCTACTCGAATCTAGGTACAAGACACCCAATAATCCCTACCTACCTAATAAAGAACTAAAAAGGCCTGATACGAGAAAGAGGGAGCGGAACAAAATACTGAAATTAATAAGTGTGTATATGGCTATAAATCCCTGGAAAGGGTAGCTACAGCTTCAGAGTAAGAAATTCCTCAGCCACTTTTGGAAGTTGCGTGTGGAAAAGCTTGATAAATAAAGGTTGTTGGTAATTGGTCTGCAACCACATAACCCAAAAATCCCCAATACCTTTAGTTACTTAAGAACACCAGCGGGAAGAAATGGGGCGGTGATATTCTAAGCCAGCCCTACACAGCTAAAGTTAAGTATAATATTTTATACATATTTATTCAATTCAATTACTTTAGCTTGCGAAAACCAGCTTCGTTCTTCTTCGTTGGAAAAGTATTTAAAACAATATCAATGAAAGCTGTTTGCAATAGAACGTTGATGGATCAGTGGTAAGAACACTACTTCGAATGCAGGAGCGTAAGTTAGAATCCTGAGTCAGGCCTACACTAATGACATTGTGTTTTTTCTAAAGACGTGTTTGGTTTATTTCCCATTTTTGTTAACGTGGTGCGTCAGCGTGGTGATCCGTGACAAATATCGAAACTTATATCATCATTTTTTATTAGATGCAGACAGACAGCGAAGCTTTAGTAATACTAACTTGATTTATGATATTTGTCCGTATATTTATGTTAACAATTTATTATGGATAAATTACTCAGCATCTATTATTTTTCCTAAATCTATATATAATTGAACAAAGATTTATATTAAAGCGACTTAAATATATTATAGCTCTAAACCGTCACCTAGTAATCACCATCTAGTCGCCATTTTCCTTAGAAAGTTACTTTGAAGTGCTTACTAGTGTTTAATTTCGACCGAAGAAGACTTAACGTTGAGGGCAACATGGATGGTGTGACAGGCTACATGCACTGCGGGGGCATGAAAGACCACCACGCCCTGTCGGACTTGTACTCCAAAGCGTAAAGAATTTAATTTAATTGGGTACCAATTCTATTAGTATTAGTAGACAGACCCCAACACAAAAAGTCAACCTATTGAGTAGGGTACCAATCGCCTCAGATGGTAACGCATTCAACCAATAACTGCAAAAGCCATAAGACGAGCACGCTGTTCCTTGCACAGTATGTCATTCCATTACCTTTGGCTATCCACTTTCGTCGGACTGAACTTGTATTTCATGAGCATATCGGTTGTTGACTTCAGACAGCCACAAAGTTAAATCCATACGTATGTTTTTTTATTTATTAGCATTCCTTTCGAGATTTCTAGCCAGAGAATTATGTCATCACAGGGTTAAAAGCAGTCTGTAAGTTAATATATATGATTAACTTCAACTGAACGCTTTTTATACATCAACGGTTTCTTTCAATTGAAATTAATAATTAGTTTTAGTGGTATATATGACGTCCCCTCTGTTGCTTTATGTGGAACTATGTCGACTGAAAATATGGACAGCAAAAACACTGATTTCAAACCTTCATTTATGCGTGTATAAGATCAGATCAGACTTCCTGCATCTATCCAAGCGTAGTTTTGTGGTATTCGTATGTTATATGCTGGTAAACGCGGTGAGTTCGATTCGATTAAAGCGAGATGAGCTCCAGGTCGGACCGCTGCGGCCATCCATTGTAACTATATTGGAGGGGAACTGACTTGCAGCAAGTGTCGTAGAAAATTTGTTGCAAAGCTATGTTAGTCACATGAGAGCACATGAGCGACATTCTCAATAGTCGCATCCCAGTTGCTGTGGCCGATATCAGTCAGAAACGATATAGAATGTATCTAACTTGACTATGTTATATCCTCTGCTTGCATTCAGTGTTGTATGCTTCCACAGTGAGTCTGAATTTCAATGACTTCCAACATGCGTAACTGTATTCAATTAGTAGTTTTTGTAACGGAATAAAATAAATAATGTGCAATAATGTACATATAATTTATTGAATGCTATAAACCTTATTTAAATTCAATATAACTCGAACAAAATAATGATTCTTACATACGAATGACCGATCTCTATTGATATCTACAATATTTTTATATAAAACAGGATAATATTAACTATAGATTACTATTTGGTTGGTCTCTTATTATACATATTTAGAAATTGATCTAGTCCAATGATATTAAAATAATAATGAAATGGAAATTTTAAACAATTTGCTGAAATCATTAATGAATGAATATAAATTATAAATATTAATCATCAATTCCATTGATGCTATTCCATACCACAGAACGCTATTTATTTTATTTATAAGAACATAACCTAAAAATTTAACAAACTTATCCATCTGTCTTCTAATTTCATCATTTCTTTTATATATTTTTAAATTGTAATGTTAAGTATTTTTCGGTCTGAATACCTGTCACATGCATCATATTTTCAAATTTAAAACATAACAAGATTGTACAAGTCATAAATGGAAAATATTACTATGACCAATGCTGCCCTATTTCTTATCAATCAGTTGCTCGACGCAGTATCATATCATGAATGTTCATCAAAATAAAATAATATAACATTTGTACTACGGTTTCTACATACGTTAAAAAATATAAAACAAAACTATAATTTATTAGGATAAGTTTCATGTTTATAAAAAATACTGAAGCTTAATATTACATTTCATAAGAAAAAAATAATGAATAAATTAGAAGGCAGGTGAGAATATTCCAAATCATAACCCGAAAATCACATATTGCAATTTGCAAAAGACCTAAAAATAGCAGATTATATTAACTCTAGAATGATAACTTGTATTTATGTGTTTTAAAAGCCCTTGGTGTGTATGTGCATGTAAGTGGAAAAGGTCACAGGAGACAAAACGGAACCGCATAAACCAAGATGTAGTAAACTTAACACCGACCGCAGATACAAGCGTGGGCCAACTTAACGAATTTTGTTCCAGTAATTATTATCACCCCAACATTTGAACAAAGCACAAAATATACAGTAATTACTTTTCCACCTATTAAAATAATTCATGACTTGAACAAAATTCGATAAAATGACAAAGCTATCTGCGTGTAGCCTGTAGGTTTTGTTCTGGGTGCTTATTACTTGCATTTAACACAATGTTATAGGTACAAAATATAATTAAGAGTAAAAATTGCAAACTAAATAGAATAAAAATAACATTTCTGTATGATCATAAATTATTCTTGTCCGAAGCCTTCAGTTTCCTCAATGGCGAAGTTGAGTTTCTCGCAAAGTTGTTCATAGCTCTTGTAGGGCGGTAGGTCGAGCCGGTTGAAACACGTGTGCGACCGCGGAAGCCATGTGTCCTTGCCGACCTAAATCAGAATTCATTATATATATTTCAAACGTTATTTTAAGTTGATTGGAGACAAGATGGTAGAAATAAAGCATCGTTGGTAACGGGTCTCCAACAGCATCGTCCAAAATTATACATACATATACTCACGCCGTTAGTTCCCATTGGGGTAGGCAGAGATTATCGATCGCCACTTTGTACGATCCTGGCAAACCTTTCTAGTTTCATTCACATCCATCAATCTTTTCATACATGCTCTTTTATTCTTCGTACTTCGGACACCTGCCTTTTATTTTAATTATGTTATTTTTTATTGTTTAATATGATCTCAATTTATTTAAATTTTAATTCTGTTTATTTTTAAATGTTTGTTGTATTTTATTATTGTTTGATTTTGTGTAATTTTAATTCTATTTGTTGTAAATGTGAAATTTAATTAAGTTAGTTATATTTGTTGTGAATGTTAAATTCTATTTTGTACTAGTGGATCGGGCCCAGCTTCGCACGGGTAGCGTAGTTTTAAAAATATCTGAGGTTTCTTCAATCACTGCTCAACCTTTGTGAAATTTAGTGCAACTTATAGCATAGTAATAGCATAATAATAGTGTGGCTTTGTGATTGTGAAAGCGCTTTAATGAACGGTTCAGTATCTCCGAAAATAAAACCATGCAAACAAACAATCAGAGTTACAAACTTTGCATACAAACAGGGAGTATATGAATACTCCCGGCTATCTAATGCGCGCGCAACCACTACTAAAAAAATACCTTTATAGCATTCACGTGCGACGACAGGACGCGATAGCTTATTACATGTATAAGTTTGGTGTTTCTATACCGATTTCTATGATTCTTTTTTTATTGAATAGGTAATAATGTAAACTTTTTTAAATGAGGAAACTATTAACGTAAGAGTAAACAAATATAATCAGAATGCTCCGAACTGCTAAGCTATCAGGAATTACACGTGTTATTATGAGTCAACCATAAAAGATAGACATATGCTGCAGAAGGATATTTTTTAGAAAATTTTATGTAAAATATTTCCGTAATACATGATTTCTATCTAACTATAACCACTAAGGCTGCACACGCGACGGAAGCTTAAAAAATGGAGTAACTTCCCAAAATTTTCCCAAAATTTCCCAAAATTCCCCTTCACTACTCTGCTGAAAAGTACACTATAACCTGCCCAGGAGTATGAAGAATAATTCTACCAATTTTCGTTAAAATCCGTCGAGTAGTTTTTGTTTCCATAAGGAACATACAAACCGACAGACAGACAGACAGACGGACAGACAGACAGACAGACAAAAATTTCACTGATTGCATTTTTGGCATCAGTATCGATCACTAATCACCCCCTGATAGTTATTTTGAAAATATATTTAATGTACAGAATTGACCTCTCTACAGATTTATTATAAGTATAGATATATTTTTTGTACTACCTAACAATAATTGCGTGTTGGCCATAGCTGTTAAGCATTATTGTGTTCTTATAATAAATAAATAAATAAAAACCATTATCAACTTCCACATGTGGCTGAGTTTGACTTTTGGAAATTGACTAGGAAAAGACGCCTCTTGCGACGACACCTGCGCCCGCGTAGAAGTGAGTAGTGTTATTCTAAGTTGAAAATAGTCTACACAGCTACTTAACAATAAACTGCATAATATTTTGGCTTTCAATCTTCTTTCAAAGGCACCCACAACAAAGTAATCTATGGATATTCATCCAATAAATGGAGAGGAGACCAATTGTTTTCCATCCATCTTCAGTAAAATTTTATGTAAGTCACATCTTATTATTCGGACTGTGGTCCATTTCTCACTTTCACTCAAACATGGTCAAAGTCCAAATCACTGTAAGCCTGCTTACAAAAGCTAACAATTGGCTGCGTTTTATTTGCTCTTAAATACATGTGTCAACGTATCAAGCGGGCAGAGCATTTCATCAATATGCTTTCAATTACAATTTAAAGTGTTCTTTACATACATACATATACTCAACTGGCTATCCCTTTTTGGGATTTATGGCTGTGAGTATATGTTTGTATCCATATTGGTATAATGTTTAAATTACAAATACAACTATTTGCGTAGCTAAAGAAATATAATAAATTTTCAAAGTGCTTTCTTTTTTAGTAGAGGGGAATTTCTTTGACACTTTTTGACTTTTACGTCGTTGACTACATTGCAGACTCCAAATGGAGGATTATACAAATTTGAAAAGAGTACTGCAGAAATTAAATTGTTTATATATTCTGAGAATCTAGAATAGTTACACTAAACAAGCGAAGGTTGGGTGGATGAGATCGATTAACATAATTATTAAATAAAATATACGGGGTATATATGTCGCATTCGGATTGTATAATCCGCCGTTTTACATTACGTCTAGCCGTTATCTAAAACAGCGCCGTTTTGTAATGCAGCGGTTCAAGCATTAGCCGGATTGAAAGCGGCTAGATATAAATAGTTCGCATTCGGAGCCATATGTCATTCAACACGGCTAGCCATAATGTATAAGCTTTGAGTGAATTAAACTATGAAAACGTTATATGTCGGTTAACAGTGACTTTGAAAAACAATTTCATAAACAAAATACAGATAATGCATTAAAGGTGCTCGCTCCGCTGCGCTTCGCTCGCTCGTTTTATCCATAACCTAACCTAACCTAGCTAAATGTGACCTAGCTTTTCTTCCCCTGTAGGGGGCTTTCGCCTCCCGACCCACCCAAGCAGAACTTCAATTTTTTATGAATCATTATGATTTTAAATCGAATGTGAAATATTTTCTGACTTACGATGATAGTAGTTAAAAAGTTATGTAAGAAAAAGCGCACCCGAGTATAAGTACGATGCGGTTAAACGTGGGCCGCCATATTGAAGAACGTATCGCAATAACAATCCGGCTAATGCTTGAACCGCCGCATTACAAAACGGCGTTGTTTTAGATAACGGCTAGCCGTAATGTAAAACGGCGGATTATACAATTCGACTGCGACATATATAGTGACGGGGCTTTATTTATTTATCATACATAAGTAAGAACTTAAGAATTAAAAAATCTTCAGCCACTTTTAGTATTTATGTAGGGAAAGGATTGCTAAATACAGCTTACTATTTAAACACAATAATCCACCAAACAAATAATATAAACGAGTACCTTCTCGATGCAGAATCTTTGCGGGCCGTTGGAGCCCATGAGCTCGGCGAACCCGCCCACGGGCACCCGGCACGTGCCCGTCACGAACTGCAGCAGCCGCGCGCGCTTCTCGTTGTCCATCTGACGCACGAACTGCCATCACACGGGGTTAGTATACAATATTGTATGTGGGACACGTCATTTGGAAATAGACTATCAGGCTAGCCTAGTGTGACTATCTAGATAGCCCATGAGCTCGGCGTTCTCGTTGTCCATCTGGCGCACGAAATGCCGGAACATGGGGGTTAGTATAGAATATTGTATTTGTAGTACTGACAATATCGACATTAAACATTGCAAACGCCCATGTAACTACGATTTTGTTGTATAATGTTGGGACCTAACAACCGTAGGTACATACGCAGTTTGGAATGTTTTATGTAATGTAGTTATTGACCGGCCTAGTGGGACACGGGATTATGACACTAGCCTATTGTGACTAGATAGTCACACTAGGCTAATATCTAGCCATTATCTCTGCTGCACATAGAGCTCATGAGCTCTAATTTGTAGAATTCACTTGTGCTAAATTCGAAACTTTACAAGAGTATTCTCATCGACAGTTGTCACAGGGTACATCTGTAACTTAACAAAGTATAGTAAAATACATAGATATACTCACAACTATGAATACCAAAAAATATAATCCAAAAGACACATTCCAAAGTTACAGACTTTTACAGTCCAGTAAAACCAATACCCCTGTAGTACATAGTGAACTAGTTTGGTTACCTGCCAGAACCAGACGACCTGCTTGCTGGAGCGCGTGTAGTGGCGGTAGATGGTGTTGCGCTGCCAGTCGTCCACGTCCACCTCCTGCATGCCGCACAGCATCAGCTCCAGCTCGCGCTCGTCGAAGTACTTCAGCCATTCTAGCGGCACCACCTGACACAACGGGAGCCTCATTACATTACTATTTCCACTTCGTAAAGCAAATAATTTATAGTTCTATGATTTTCTATAAAATCAAAGACATGCGATTTCCTTGGAGTTGATTGAACTCTTAACTCTAGAATGCTTGTTACATCTGTTGTTAGACTACCAGCATGATATTTGGGCTTCTTATAGATATCTTATAGATGACTGGATGAAAAAAGATGAAACTGGGTGACGGTCGCTACTCATCAATAAACTTGTAATTATAGTCCCTAGTCATGTTTTAAACCGTGCGGGAGTAAGAGATAATCTAAAATGTAAGCATTTCATCTAGGCTTGTCTTTAACGACATGTTTAGCAAAAAAGATAAAGCAAAAGCATGTAGTATACAACCAGAAATATATATATTGATCAATTGTGAAAAAATATCTAAATAGGACAAAGAAGATCAATTGTGAAAAGTTATCTAAAAAGGACAAAGGCTAAGGGCAAAGAAGATCAAGTATGAAACGATATCTAAGAAGGAGAAAAGCTAAGGACAAAGAAGACGCATTAAGTGATGCAAACTTTATACGATCTGTATCTTTACATTAATTTATTACAGTATTCTTAATCTTACAAGTGGAAGGCAAAATAATTCACAAGTTTTTTCTTTGTGATGTGTATTATATAGTTGTGATTGTGATGTAATATTAATACCTCGTTGAAGCCATCTAGGAACGCTGTAGTTTGCTCTTCTATTCCACGCGTCATCCGCCATTGCGTCACCATTTGTAAATATTGTTCTTTGTTCACCTACGCAAACAATCAAATGTTAGTATCGCTCGGTACATTAAAACTTAACACTTAAAATACAATACATAAAAAATATATCAATTGTTTTCTCCTTTTATAATAAATAAGAAAATGTTCTATAATACGAATAGCTATAGTGGCCACTCAAAACAATTCTGGAGTGAAGTCGGTCTGAAATATCAAAATTTACTCATCTCTTATGCCAAACAATATGATGAAAACCTAGAGTCTAACTAGATTTCCTAAGGAATATGCAGAATAGCTTTTATCTAAATATGCGGGTTTCTGGAAAAATGATGTAGAAGCGGCCCCGCCTTCTTATGAGTATTTTTTGCAATTTTCAAACGATAATGATATTAATGTCCTAAACTACATCTATCGCACACTTAATTTTTACATACATACATAATATGTATGTGAGTATATTATACTCACGGCTATAAATCTCTTGAAGGGGTAGCCAGAGCTAGGAAATTAAAAATTCTTCAGCCACTTTTGGAAGTTGCGTGGGGAAAAGATGGTGAAATAAAGGTTGTTGGTGATGGGTCTCCAACCGCATCGCCCAAAAATCCATTAAAAGCTCCAATACCGTTAGTCGCCTCTTACGTACACCCACCGGAAGAAATGGGGTAGTGCTATTCTAAGCCGGCACTACACAGCAATTTTAATTCTTAACAAAATACAACTTACATTTTAACTTAAAGAGTAGCATAAACTAAAATCATTATTATTTGGTTGAGAAGCTGGTCGGTTGTTATACAAATAGGCATGCATTAAAACAAGCAGAAACACGTACGATATCGCTCTTGATATGATGTAGGCATTACATTATTTGAAATTAATCAATTGTTTCGATTTACAAAATATTTATACAAGTGTTTAAGAATCACATAATTAAGAAGTTGGAAATAGTTTGTCACAGATTGTACCTATATTGTATTAATATAATTTGTATTTGTAAAATCTCAAACATATTCTGGACGTCAAGTCTCCTTAAAATAGTGTTTTAGAAAAATAATACTCTTAAATAATGGCACAAATACGAGGGGTTTATTTCTTTCAGGAGGAATGGATTTTATGCGTAGATCGTTTATAACTTTACCAATAAAAATAAATTATTCGTTTTCGAAATGTAGGTAGTATTAACATCTTTATCAGTTATCAAGTTCACGTGAAATGACTCGTGTTTGCTTATTCTATCAGACATACCAATGCATAAATTGTATATTTTAAAACTATATGTGCTCTAAAATACTAATCTATATTATAGCGGGCGGGGCGGGATTTACATGGGAAAATCCTTGAATCAATTTTTACATTTTTTTTAAAATAATATTGCTAAGTAAAGGGTAATCTTACCTCCGTCACTCGCTCCTTGTCACCGCCAGGTTTCAGTTCGTGGTGAATGACTTGGCCGAGTACTTCGAAATCTACACTGAACCACATTTCGAGGCCGCATTCATCTATATTATTGTCTTTTATCCACACAAGGGAGTTGAAAAATTCAGGGTCAATAGACTCGATATCTTTCATAGTTAGTTTCTTGTTCAACATTCTCTTATAGAAAGGCATAGTAAATCCTGAGTAAATGAATCTGCCGTGGTAGAGGGCCATTGCTATGAAACGTCCTATGAACTTGAAGTACAATAAATGGTCGGGGTTGACGTGACTAGCTGGGTTGATTTGTAAACTGTAGTTGTTCTTGTTGGCATACTCAAACAGGCAGTACATGGGGTTTAAAACTTCGTGAGAAAGTAAGAAGAACCATTCTCGACTGACTCCGCCGTAGTCGAGACCTTCTTCTCCTCGGAATATTATATACAGTCGTCTCCTTAACTCGTAAGCTGGCAGCCTCATTATCTAAAAGAAAAAATAGTTTGTTTGATTTTGGTGTTATATAACCATAGATCGGATAATCGGATGCATATTTACCTAAAGTTGACCGGCGGCTTAGTATCGAAAGCACTTCTTTATCGTAAAGATTTCGGGATTTCGGAATTGATGCATTTAATGTTCGGAATATAGAATTTAATGTATTTTCATTACGTTTGTAGTGTTTTCTATTACAATATATTATTTGTGTGTACATTACTTGTATGGAAAAAAACCCAATGTTTCGGGATGAATACCGTTAGCGTTTTGGTTATAAATATAATTGAATGCACACTCAAATAAAGGTTTTTAAATGAGGAGCCGTAATTATTTGCGTTGAGAACAATATTTGAATAACATTGTAAAGCTTGTTGTGCATTTAGCTGCACATTTACTAACGTTAAGATTTTAACTATTATGGAATATATCGAAAAATAAATGGAGATCAATTTCAGTTTTGAATTTACAATTCCGAAAAAAGAAGCCGTCTCCATATTTTCTTAGCCAAAAAATATGTTTAGGTAAATATGCATCCGATTATCCGATCTATAAATATAACAAACAAAACTCAAACGTCCACGACGAATATAACCGAAGAGGTTGGCAAAGATACCAATACTTCCGAACATCACCTGCCAGGGCCACCTAGTGTCCAGAGTAAGTACCCACGTTTTGCTTGAACAGTGTACTCATGTGATAGGGGCAGGCCTATCGCCGTTTTTAACGAACACACTGTCACATGACTAAGTGCAACTTAGACATGTGGGTTTCCTCACGATGTTTTTCCTCACCGTTAACAACCATGATGAATTAAACAACACATATTTCTTTAGAAAAGACAAATTGGTGTAGGCCCGACCCGGGATTAGAACACTAGTCGCCTGCACGATAAGCGGTGTTCTACCCACTGAACTATAAAAAGCAAAAAAAAAACAATAGTTTTAAGGCTTTTTCCAACATGGGTAGTTTCATCAATAGATTTTTTAAATGAAGTTACGACAATATCTATCGAGGCGTATATTATTTTTTTCTAATACGCAATCTTGTTGAGTCATTAGTTAATTTTAAAATAAATCATTTAAAAGACCATCATGCATTGTCATCTAAATTTACCTAACACCTAAAATTTTATGGCAATCGCTTTAAGGTGCTTGGAAACGCAAACACCAACAAATAGTCACGTAAGATTTTAACACAATCAAACACCGCGAATTCATTTAACGCATTTCTCACTGGTTATTTTAAATAAATTTTATATATACCAGAAATACCTTTAATTTATAAATATTCAACTATTGACAACGGAACATGTAAACAATAATAAAATTTCCATATATTATATAAAATATTAAAAATCAGTCTTACCTGATGATAAGAATCTTCAAAAAGTGTTTGCCTCGAAAGCGTTATTTTAATATGACTGGGTAGAGCGTTGCTTTGACACAAATACCGGAACTGGCTCAGTTTCCACCGGAATGATCTTTCGTAGGCTCTGGGGACCCCATAGGCCCCTTGAGGGCCTTTGGGTGCCCCGGGCCTTGGGTCTTGGAATGTGGTAGTGCGGGTGTTGTGGTCAACGAAGTATCGTGTACCCTCTTCTGTGAAGCGTATTTCCCAGCCAGGAGGCAGAGCTTCTTCGACGGCGCTTACTTCTTGACCCTAAGAGAGTAATACCAATAATATAAAAATTTGTTTAAGGAACTAAGTAAATGTAATTAGGAAATTTACAAATTTATTAGTTCTAGTACACAAAAACATCCATGTGAAATACAAACATGCAATAATATTGTATATGCTTTTCGGAAAAGCTAATACGTAGCCACTTTTACCGAGGTTATAAGTTATTTCTCCTCATCATTGTTAATGCTGATAGCAAGAATACAGAGCAGCGACAAGTCTGATCCCACAGATAAGCATTAGAGTGGTAGGTGACCGTCCTATATCGGCTTAGATCAGCACTAAAAGAGCTTTCAAGTGATCGTTGGGCGATATAGTTGGCGCTTCTAGCCGGTCGGCAGCGCGCCCTGTAAGTATAGTGAGGTAGGTAGTAGTTACCTGCGTCCGGGGGTCCTCCCACTGCGTGGTGCGGTTCTTGTGGTTGACGAAGTAGACGCGGCCGTCGGGCTGCACGCGGCGCTCCCAGCCGCTGGGCAGCGCGCCCAGTAAGTATAGTGAGGTAGGTAGTAGTTACCTGCGTCCGGGGGTCCTCCCACTGCGTGGTGCGGTTCTTGTGGTTGACGAAGTAGACGCGGCCGTCGGGCTGCACGCGGCGCTCCCAGCCGCTGGGCAGCGCGCCCAGTAAGTATAGTGAGGTAGGTAGTAGTTACCTGCGTCCGGGGGTCCTCCCACTGCGTGGTGCGGTTCTTGTGGTTGACGAAGTAGACGCGGCCGTCGGGCTGCACGCGGCGCTCCCAGCCGCTGGGCAGCGCGCCCAGTAAGTATAGTGAGGTAGGTAGTAGTTACCTGCGTCCGGGGGTCCTCCCACTGCGTGGTGCGGTTCTTGTGGTTGACGAAGTAGACGCGGCCGTCGGGCTGCACGCGGCGCTCCCAGCCGCTGGGCAGCGCGCCCAGTAAGTATAGTGAGGTAGGTAGTAGTTACCTGCGTCCGGGGGTCCTCCCACTGCGTGGTGCGGTTCTTGTGGTTGACGAAGTAGACGCGGCCGTCGGGCTGCACGCGGCGCTCCCAGCCGCTGGGCAGCGCGCCCAGTAAGTATAGTGAGGTAGGTAGTAGTTACCTGCGTCCGGGGGTCCTCCCACTGCGTGGTGCGGTTCTTGTGGTTGACGAAGTAGACGCGGCCGTCGGGCTGCACGCGGCGCTCCCAGCCGCTGGGCAGCGCGCCCAGTAAGTATAGTGAGGTAGGTAGTAGTTACCTGCGTCCGGGGGTCCTCCCACTGCGTGGTGCGGTTCTTGTGGTTGACGAAGTAGACGCGGCCGTCGGGCTGCACGCGGCGCTCCCAGCCGCTGGGCAGCGCGCCCAGTAAGTATAGTGAGGTAGGTAGTAGTTACCTGCGTCCGGGGGTCCTCCCACTGCGTGGTGCGGTTCTTGTGGTTGACGAAGTAGACGCGGCCGTCGGGCTGCACGCGGCGCTCCCAGCCGCTGGGCAGCGCGCCGAGCCCATCGTCCACAGTTGTCGCCACGCTACCTGTTGCTACTGGAGTGCTCGACTCAACGCCGTTTGGTACTGCAAGTCGTAAAAATTGCAACTAGATTAAAAATGCAAAGCAAAGATATAGTATCAAAGTAATTAATGGTCATTCAAAGAGCTTGTGTAAATTTAGGCTTTATCAATATACAACGTGTCCCAAAATAAAAAGAACACCTTGATGCAAGATGTAGACTATCTGCTAAAAAAACACTTTTTATTTTAACTTTAAATATTTCCGAGAGTAGGCACTGCTAGTCCGACTACCTTCCTCAAGTTTATCTTTGAATTTTGAACACTGTATAGCAGTATCGTAAATAGTCAAGCACATTACTTGTGGCAGTCGGCGCTTGCGGCACATGCGGGTTGATGACGGCATGCGGCGGCGGCTGGTCGTTGTCGTGCGTCGCGTTCTGCGCATGCGGGTAGAGGAACCGCTGGTTGCCCTGCGCCACCACGTGCCGCCGCTCGCCGCGCCAGTGCTGCAGCCGCGCCAGCCGCTCCGTGTCGGGCCGCTGCCACGTCGTGGTGCGCGAGTTGTGGTCCACGTAGTACACGCGGCCGCGCGCGTCGCGACGCACCTCCCAGCCGGTTGGTAAAGGCTGTGGGCGCTCCCACGAGGTGGAGCGGGTGTTGTGGTCTACGTAGTATCTAAGGATGATATACCGGTTTAACTTGCTGTTAAATTGTTTTTAATTTGAAATAAATTAAACGTAATAAGTACTATGTATTGGCATCTAAAATAGGTAGAAAGAAGTCTTTATTGCGCCACTCCAACGGAGAATTGGTACAAATTCGGTGTTAAAAATAATTGTATTTGTACTTATTATCATATCATCAGCATAGATCGGATAATCGGATGCATATTTACCTAAAGTTGACCGGCGGCTCAGTATGGAAAGCACTTCTTTATCCTAAAGATTTCGGGATTTCGGAATTGATGCATTTAATGTTCGGAATATAGAATTACATGTATTTTCATTACGTTTGTAGTGTTTTCTATTACAATATATTATTTGTATGTACATTACTTGTATGGAAAAAACCCAATGTTTCGGGATGAATACCGTTAGCGTTTTGGTTATAAATATAATTGAATGCACACTCAAATAAAGGTTTTTAAATGAGGAGCCGTAATTATTTGCGTTGAGAACAATATTTGAATAACATTGTAAAGCTTGTTGTGCACTTAGCTGCACATTTACTAACGTAAAGATTTTAACTATTATGGTATATATCGAAAAATAAACGGAGATCAATTTCAGTTTTGAATTTACAATTCTCGTTATGTTCAAAAAAGCGTTATAAATGTGAATGTGCGAGTGAGACGGATAGGTAACTTTGACTGCTTGTGCGAGTGAGACGGCATTCTCAAAACCGGTTTGTGTGCAGGTAGGTGCAAGAAACCCCGGTAATGCATGTCTTTTGTTATCTTATCTATCTATTAGTTACTTGAAAATATTCGTCGCTTTGCTTGCCATGCGTACGGGTGTGTTTTGTGTTCCTTTGCAATTTTCTAACGATTTGGCTATTCAACAACGGATTCTGATTTGCATCGTGATTTGGTTTTGGATTTTGGTTTTTCTTGAAACGACGTCTTGTGCTACGGATCTCGGAACTCTGCGTTGCGTCTTGTATTTACAAGGTAAGGATTATTGTATTTTACAAAAAAAATATATTAATTCATTGTATGTACCTATTGCGCTTACACATTGTATTCTGCAACTTGTTCTAAAACAGTCCATACGAGTATTTGCAATACAATACAGAGTGTTAAAATAATTAACGAATAGTCTTCTTTTCAGCCATAATGGCGGAATCAACTCAAAAAGAAGACATAGCTCAATCATGGATAAGAAATTACCCAGAGATGTTTTACGATCCGGCAACTAGCAGCATAACTTGCACAAAATGTGAGACACGTTTAAGTGCAAAGAAAACTATTTTGAACCGACATCTGAAGTCACAAAAACATCGTGGTGTTCAAGCAGCAGCGCCAAGTGATTTTTATTTTGATCTGGTTCATTTTCTAATTATGTGCAACATACCATGGTCAAAAGTTGACAACCCTAATTTTCGCAATTTTTTCGAAAAATACATTTGTAAATGTAACAACAAAGACAGAACCATTCCAAGTGAGTCTTTGCTGAGAAAGAAGTACTTGAGTGAAATTTACGACAGTAAAATGAAACTTATCCAAAGTAAAATACAAAACAAAAAGATTTGGATATCGTTAGACGAAACCACTGACAGTCTGGGTCGATTTGTTGTAAACTTTTTAGTAAAACCTCTAAGTGAAAATGTTTCAGAACCAATATACTTGCTAACCTGTCAAGCTTTAGATGTGGTTAATAGTCGCTCAGTAACAGAGTTTGTGATTCAATGTTTAAAAAACTTATGGGGATGTCAATTCGAAAATAAAGTACAAGATGTTTTAATATTATGTACCGATAGCGTAGCATATATTTTACTAGCTGGCAAAATATTAAATAACACGTTTCCCAATTTAAAACATTTCACTTGTTTAGCTCACGCCTTGCATAGGTTAACAGAAACATTACGTTTAAACTATAGTGATGTAGACATTTTAATTAATAATGTGAAGAAAATATTTTTAAAATCCCCTAAAAGGATTCGAATTTTTAAGGAGTTACATCCAAATTTATCCTTGCCTCCAGAACCAGTTATTACTAGGTGGGGAACATGGTTGGAGGCAGCCTTTTACTATGCCAAACATTTAGACAAAATTTCAAGTGTTGTCGCTCTTTTGGATAGCAATGAAGCAATATCTATTAGAAATGTCAAGGCAGTGCTAGCTAAACCAAATTTAAAGATTGATTTAGACTATTTAACCTCGTAACGCCCGTATAGAAATTGTTATGACTTGTAAGTTCTATCCAATGTATCTCTAATGGAACAAAAAAATATATGTGCTGACTGCCCATTATTAAAATTAATGATATCTTTAACAAGAACTATTCCTATGGCTTTATTTTTTTTTAATAATTACTATTAGTCACAGGAGTTTTGTTTCTCTAGTGATACAACGGGCGTTACGAGGTTAAGCGAAAATTTCGAAATTTTAAATACTTCAATTGTTAAGCTGGAAAAACGCGACCTATCTATAAGTGAAGTGTTTGAAATATTTGATGATGTAAGATTTACTATTAATGAAACTTTAAATAATACGTTAATAAACAAAATGGAACAACTTATGGACAGAAACCCCGATTTTGATGTTTTAAGGGAAATAAGTGAAAAAATGAGTACAGACAATTGTGCTAGTATATATAAATTTGCGCCACTTACATCAGTAGATGTGGAAAGATCATTTTATAAATTAATATTATAATTTGATAGGTAGGTAACCAACTAACTCGTAAATTCGTAATTTGTTTTATTTATTTATTTATTTATTCATTCATAAACATAACCATTACAGATTTAAATCCAATTCGGCTAAATTTTACTTTACAACATACAGTTATAGACAATACATTTATAGCTGGTTTATAACCCACATATTTTACTTAATGACAATACAACTAATTTATATTTGTACACAACATTTTTAACAATTTATATATGTACAAAAAAAAAAAAAGTTAAAAACATAACCCACACAAATTAATCTTACATCCCATAACACAAAAAATATAAAGCTACGCTTGTGAAGTGAGCCAAGGAACAGGAAAATATGTCTGTTTGTTCGGCAATATGGTTAACTGCAACTATTGCGCGTGTAAGAGAGCTCTCACTCAGTAAGTTAGTGCGCGATGCAGGAATTGTTAGTAGACGACCCAGCCGCCGCCTAAGCGCACCACTTGGTACGTTCAGCCGAAGTTGGCTCATTATGATGGTGTTCTGTGTAGAACCTCTCAATACTTTAAATAAATAAACAATTAGGTTGAGATCCCTCCTCACACCCAGATTGGTGTACCCCACCATACCCAACACGAACAATGTGGGGTACATCAAAGGATAGTAAGGGTAGACTCCATACATTTTAAAATAAAGAAAGCGTGTAAATTTGTTTTGGATTTTCTCCAACATGAGACAGTATTTTGTCTCATGTGGAGCCCATATGACTGCATTAAATTCGAGTTTGCTCCTAACTAAAGCATTGTACAGTGCCTTCATCGCTCCAAAATTTGTAAACTCACGAGATGTGCGTATTATGAAACCAAGCATTTTGAACGCTTTCTTGCAAATGTCAACAATGTGATTACGAAAAGAAAGGTTTGTTGTGAAATAAACCCCTAAATCGCGAACCTCCTGCACCCGACGCAACTCTACGCCTTTGATTTTATAATTATAAATGTGAGGTGCACGCTGTCGGCTAAATGTAATAACCTCACATTTTTTTAAATTCAGCTCTAACTTATTTGCTTTGCTCCAATTAACAACATTATTCATGTCCCTTTGAAGCAATTCGCAATCCGCAGGTGAAGAAATTGGGAGAAATAATTTTACATCATCTGCAAACATTAGGCAACTTGAATGTTGGAGGACTGACGGCAGATCATTTATCATAATTAGGAACTCCAATGGGCCTAAGTTTTATATCCGATTAGTTCAAAATCCCTGATTTTTTTCGAATCCCGACATTGAAAAAGACAATTCCGAAAAAAGAAGCCGTCTCCATATTTTCTAAGCCAAAAAATAAGTTTAGGTAAATATGCATCCGATTATCCGATCTATGCATCAGTAATACTAAATTACAACCGCCGATTGCCTCGGACAAACCAAGGATGAATGAGAATGATAACAAATTCGACAACTGTCCATGGCCGTATCTATCATCACAATTGTTATGGTAATAAAATGGACTAGGTTTCAATATTTTTACATGTAGAAGAAAAAAAACAAGTTATGTCTAATCGTTGATGTTGCTTAGTCCGGGGCGACGCTTGATCATGCCACACTTTAACTGGTATAATTACCTCCTGCCATAAACATCGTATCTCATCTCCCATCCAGGCGGCAGCGGGTCCTCCGGCGGCGCGGGCTGCGCGGGCTGGTCGCTGTCGAGGTGCGACGGCCCCGCCCCCGCGCCCGCCTCCCCCGCCGGCGCCCCTGCGCTCGCGGTCACGCCTGGGTGTCCCGGCCCCGTTGGTACGCCGTTGGTTAGCGGTGGTGGACCCGGGGGCGGCTGACGACATATTAACAATACTTTATTATGCAACTATGAGTGAGAATGAATAAATCGCAGGTGTTTATAATGCTCGTCAGATTTCTTCCAAAATCGTATAAGTGGCGTTGTATTGTATGGTAGAGAATACAGTATGTACTAAATGATAACCTAACAGAAGGTGCTATTTATTGAGTGAATAAACTTTCTTTGTGGTGCGTTCATATTTGATAAGATCTTTTAGCGCTATTTACATTTATTTATCAGTTTCACTTTCATATTTTGTTGATCGTAAATTTTCAAGGGGGAAAACTACTCTTTGTGGTAATTAATTAAACAAATCAAATTGAACAATCAACTTCAGGTAAAGACGGCGCCAGACAGAGCGGGCTATGTTGAGTATTAGAAGATTAGCACACTATTTAGTGTAGCTAGAAAATATATTGCTGAATATTCTAAGATACGTACTATTCACTACTGTTCACATAAGTGTTCAAATGTTTAAATCTGTCTTGAGTCTACTTAAATCAAAGTGAGGTTCAGGAGTAAGCTACTGAGTCATTGTCAATTCAGGTATGTTGGGTAAAGCTAAAGTATAGCATTATAAGAAGAAGCGGGTTTACCGAGCATTTCGGCTGTGTTAAACTAAAAACAAGTATGTCGTTTTTGGCAAATTTTACAGGAGAGCGAAAAAACATTTTATTTCTATAAATTTAAATATTTCCTAAAGTGATTGTCGGATCTTGATGATTTTTGGATATGTCCGTCGTGATGTAGTTTCCTAATGAAATTAATATTTTTTTTAACTTGACCTTTACAGTAACGCCAATGTCGAATAAAAATGCTTTTAGCATAGTCTTACCCTATTATTTTTATCAATAGCGCCTTAAATAAGAAGATATTTTGAGTTTTAATAATGTAGAAATAAGGGTCTTTCTATGACGAATCCAACGATGTAAAAAAAAGCAAACGCTCAAAAATCGACATACTTGTTTTTAGCTTAGAGCAGCCGATTTGTGTTTATGTCGTAGTAATAGAAAGTGTAAATTATATTAAGGAACCCCAAATTTCGCATAAAAAAGCGGAGTTATCATACTGACGATAGTGCTTCTACATTTCGGATGACGCTGTGAGTGTGTGAAGTATAGAATGCATAGTCTACATTTTACTGGTAAATCGATTAATTCTTCATACAATCACAGTTGACACGATGAATGGAATATCTACACTCTCATATAGAATTACGCCATTAATATGTTGTTCGTCTAATTGTTCAATGACTAGGCGGACAATAGTTATGCATTATTCCATTTTAAATATAAATATTTCTTCATTGCAGGAAACACGACATAGTTGAAATTGTAGTAAATAGACTGCGATTCACAATCACGTAATGCTATTGAATAAGATATTTGCTGTAATTTGAAAAATAAACTTGCTGCTATAGCTGCAGTTAAAAAGCTTCATAAGCTTTTATGTGAACACTGATCAAGAAAAACTATTTAAGTTAGATATTAAATTTTAATTAAACATGTCATCTTAATTCAATTCTGTCAGGTTTACCTGCAGCACTTATATAGATCTCAATCCAAACGTGTTTTTATTATGAAATCAGGCTAACATTTTGGACAATGAAGCTTTTAGTGGGATCACTCTACTCTGAGTAGACTCGAGCCCCTCAGTGGGGACATGTATGGGCTGTGATGTAATTTTTATTAATATAATATCCATGCCAATATACTACAGGATCAAGAAAATTAACGTAAAGGTGCCCTGATTGTAAGCCCATACAATAAACTCACCCGTAAATGCTGCGAGCGTACTGATCTAGCCGATTCAGTATTACGTAACCTAATCCGAGCCCGCACGCCGTCGTTTAGAACATTGCGGACAGTTAAAGCTTCGCCACTCCAACCTTCACGCGACTGGTTTAGGACTGCGGGCTCTATTCTCAAGCCATCTAAAACTACAATTAATTCGGCAGCCTTCACATCCGCACTTTGTTGGCCGTTCTGGAATTCTTGCGAAGTTCTGAGCAAATCTGTGTAATAAAAAAATATTTTATATAGTTGAAGTAGTGATGTTTTAAATATATACCACAGAAAATGATCTTAAAGAAGTTAGTAATAATAAGAGCTATCGTACTGGAAAATCTGCTCTAAATTGTAGAACCGTATTGCTGTATTGGATGTGAAACCTGTTCAAGATAGCTCTTAGCTCTCAGAAAATATCTGGTTTGATAGTGAAATGCTAACAACAAGTGGATAATTGGTACAATCAAGCTATAATCGATTTAAACTGCCGACATATAAGTTAAAAAACTTACCTATAGATAATTCAATATTTTCACATTTTCCGTTACAGTATAATAGTATTTTCAGAAAATTTATCTTCTTCTCTCCTATCACATTGTCTTTTCTAAAACTATGATGGTCGGCTAGGCGAAACAGCAGCTCTGATTGTGGTGTGACTAGGATGGTGAAATCTTCTTTCCATTTTGGGTGTAGGGTATTTTTAAGAACTTCAGTTTTTCTAGATATTTTATCATCGACTATTACTTGTAAATATGGATTAGGTTTGAAGAGACCGGAGTTTCTTATACTCGCCGATTCCACTGGAAAATAATAATGAGGAATTAATTTTCACTTCACCTTAACGATCAACACATCTTTTATCTCGGGGTTAAATATGAAGTAGATTAGGAAGTATTAATAGGCGTGTTGCAATTAAATTAACTTCACAAACCCATTATCATAACTATGATTTTGATAAACAAGTACATATAAGACCAACAATGTATCAAGTTCAGATCTGTTTGCAAAATAAATATCATCGGCGCCCTAACATAACTAGATTCACTCATTTTTAGTACATATATTTTTGGAATAAAATATTCAATTTTCAAAACACCGGAAAAATATTCAAGTGATTAAGTTTATATTGTAAGACAAGCTGCTGTGGATTCCACACATATTAATATTTAGTGAGTAGTTTATAGTCCCAACTCCCACCCCAGATCTTCTGATGCTTTTCATATAACCATTTAAGTTATTGGTGGGCGATGTTACAGTCCTTTATTTCATATTTTTTTTCCAAGAAATACATAAATTCTCACAGCTAAAGATCCCAAAAAGGGGTAGCCAGAGCTTTAGAATTATAAATTTAGAAGTCAAGTGGGAAATGGATAGTTGAATAAAGTTTGTATGATGGGTCACCTACCGCATTGTTCAAAAATTGCTTAAAAAGCATCAAAAACCTAAGTCGCCTCTTAAGACATCCGCGGGAAGTAATGGTTTAGTGTTATTCTAAGCCGACACAACACAGCTCATACAAAGGTTAAAAGTGTCTTCTGAATTGTTGTTTTTATCTCAAACTCTTAGTTACCTATCTTTGGCTTAATAGCTACGAGGAATGCGTAATTTAAATTAATTTTAGTTATGTTGAAATCAATGGTAGCAGAAATAATGATTACCTATGCTAATTAAACAAACATCTGTAGAAATAATCCATGCAATTTTGTGAATCATATTTATCATGAATGCCTAAGCAAAAAAAATTTATCATAGTCAAGCACTCCACATTAGTTACATTTACCTGGGCATTTGCAATTATACATTATAAATTGAAAAAAATATGCTTCAAGCAATTTTTATAATGTAGTTATGAAAGAGCAAAAGTATCCATTAATATATTTGCTAATCATGACTTCACAATATGAATTTGGAGTATCTATGCTCTCATTCACTCTGTGACTACAACTGAAATCAGTCCAGCGTAACACTGAAGTGCAAAGTAAAATTTGGTCAAGAGAAAATGTTTTTGGTTGTAAGTATAACATTTAATTCCTAATGAACTGTTTATTCATTTGCCTTGTTTTTTGTGCATGGCATAAGATTTTATTATTTATGGAGTATCCAAAAAGGTAATATAAAATTCATGTTAATATGTAGAACTGACTTTGTTGTCTGCATATAAATTTATATCATGAGCTATTTATTTGATTATTGAAGGGTTTTTATGTTAAAATAATAAGATAAGTCTTGATTACTTTAGGTTTGCTTTACTTAAAATCCTGGTTTTTAGTCATCAAACTAACAGTTATACATACCAGTTAAACTAAGCTGGTGATAAGCTGCTAAGGGCACAGCAGATGACACAGTATCAGTCATGATGAGTTGAGGTTAGAGAAAAACTCTGTAATATTGAAGCACCATAACCATCTGTAAAAAATAAATAAAAAATAATTACATTTATTTAAAGAGATGGAGTTTGAACACATGTCAGTCTAGTGATATTCATATTTACAATTACAGCACTTAGCATTTTCACACAACTTTAACATAAATGCAAATCATTTGGCAAATATAAAAAATATATCAAGTTAACAGCTTAAGGTCTGGATCTTCAATCCTGTAAAACCTCTTTAACTTCATGAATGTCCATCAATCTTTTTTAATATTTTTTTTTGTCTTCACACTTCTGTTGCCTCATGCTCACACATCTTCAATTTCTATGTGATATACAAGCACAAACATACAATCAGGGCTATAAATCACAAAGAGGAGTAGTGACAGCTTCAGAATTAGGAATTCCTAAGCTTTAGAAGTTAAGTGGGGAAAATATTGTAATAAAAAATTCTGCAATGTAATGCTCTTAATTACTTTTTACAACAGCCAAGGGAAGAAAAGTGTTAATGCTATTCTAAGAAACAGCTTAAAAGTCCCATTCTCATTAAGGATATAAAATGTTATACAGGATCATCCTTTACTTACTTAACCATCAACAAAGTCTATAGCTCTTTCAGCAATTTACTGACATTTATCCTCTCTTTGTGCACAAACCATTTTAATATTTCATTTTCTGTCTTTTTCACAATATCCTCTCACACCCTACCATTTGGAAATTACATAATTTCTTACTCTATCTCATAGCCCAACATTATTATTTATGGATTACCCAATCTCTACTGGATTTACTGCCTTATGTACCCAATCCATCTTAACATTCATTCTTCATATTTTTTTACAATATCACCTTTCACACTGCACCTTTCATGAATTCCACTATTTTTCACTCAACCACATAGCTTTAAAATAATTTTTTTTCTGAGGGCCCTCTTCTCTACTACATACACTCTACTCTCATGCTTCGTCAGCCGCACCCAATATTTGCAGGCAAACATGAGATTTGGGACAACATCACTATCAGGCCCTACCATTTATGATTTAGTGAACTCAGATTAAGAATATAACTAGTACCCAATACAGGACACAAAAAAAAAACAAGTCATACTTGCTTTTAATGCCAGTTAACCAGAAATCAAAAAGAGGTTGGCTAGACTTAGAGAAACACTTGATGCAGGACTCCTACAGGAAGAACTTCAAGTAACTGCAGGTCATTAAAATGGGTACAGGAAAACTTTGAAGTTTCTTCACAAAAAAATATTTCCACATTATAGGGAAAACACACATATATTGTGCTGTGTGGAGGCACATATTAATGCAAAATGTGGTATGTTTGAATGCCTATTAGAGCAGCTAGCACTCAGTAGACTCAGAAAATAATGAAACTTCTTTAAAAACATAGCCGTGTTTTGCTGAAAAACTATTGGAGAGTGAATAGGTACTCAGATTCAATGGTGTTAGAAGAAAACCATGTTTTTTGGAAACATAACTAATTTTATTTAGTTTAAACAAATGGAGTGCAATTTTGTAACCTTTCAACTGACTCAGCATTACCAATGGTAGTAATATGCCCTTAAAATAAAAACATAATAAGACCTGTTTATATAGTTATAATTATTAGCCACATAATTGGCAAGGTCATAATATACAATTATTATGATACCAACATTATATGTTAAAAGGAGAGAGTGGTTTATAATTTGATATAATTAGGTGTTGATATAAAGTTGATTTGGCTAGAAATTATCTATTTAGACATCTTGTAGCATTAGTTAAAACAATGTTACCCTCTCCTAGGTTTAGATTAAATAACTTACAAAATATGTCAATTTTTGCTCAACAATTTGGTTCAGCAAATCAACATTTATCCTAATAATATAAGATAAGCTTATCATGAAACACAAAGTTACTTCAATCGTGATAACTCGATAAGATAGTGACTGAACAATCAATTTACACAAAAAACATCTATGTAACAAATAATTGCAATGCAAAACACTAATTCTTCAGTTGAATGCGCTAGGCATCTAATTGAATAAACTTTACCTCTTATCAATAAACGTGACTTCTGCAGTTGAATGTCGTCAAGTAGTCATTTCTCTGTAAACTCCCATAAATCTCTTATCAATATTATGTTTATTTTTATTAGTGGTTACGCAGAAGTTGACTGATCAGCTTCAATTAACAAAACTTGGAACTTCACATCACTCACTAATTATAAAAATATTTGTCAGCACATCACCACATTTTGAAATATCATCTTATACATCGGGTCATTACGATTGTAGGATTAATCAAAAAGATAATTTCAATGCTTTAGTAAATAATTCGATAAGTGTTTTTATTTAACAAATTTGCAAAAGGTTGGACAGATTGACCGATTGATTTGTATTGAATTGAACGAATTGAATGAACTTAACTTTTGTCTACTAATTTTAATATTACCAAAGAGTATACAAATCTACATAGCACAAATAAAGCTGCGTTGACTTTAATTCGATTGTTTTGCATTCAACGAAGCTTATATTCATCTTAGCAGACAGCGTCATTGCATATGTCACTTCCGCAGACAACCATATCTTGCATACCTTAGATTGGACAAGTAGCTTTTCACTGGCTCTTGGACTGAACCTGAACTGAATCCAAGATGTAAGCATAAGACAAGATAAGGGTAGGTATATTTCGTATCAATTAGAAAAAATAGGATTGTAAACAAAAAAACGTCAATGACCTTTTAACATTTTAGTGTTGTTACCAATATAATCGACGGCGACGTAAACATCGAATACGTTACTAATGGTATGCAGATTTGTGATCCAATTTAATCGTATACTTATAAAACAGACTTTCTGATTATACTTCTAGTATTTGGCGTTAAAAGAAATAATCAGGATATTAACGAGGTGAATAACACAGATTCAAACAATGTTTGCGTCCAATAATCTTGTATTGAATGGCAAAAAAACCAAATGCATTAGCTCACTAGCTGGTAGGCTAAGCAGTGCTGCATGTGCCACTAGGAAAATAGGACATTTGACAGATGTACAGACAGCTCGATTAGTTTGTAACAACTTTTCTCAAAGCATAATGTCTTACGATATTTAACTCTGGGGCAGAGCAGCTGATGGTAAAAGGTTCGCGAACATAGTGGATACCCACCATAAGAGATAGAAGAAGAAAAATATTCTGTAATATGAACGAAGATATCAGTATATATAACAAAAACAAAAAAAGTCCGTAAGAGTATATCTATCCTCTTGAAGTAAATCAGAATACAGATATGTATGTCAATTTTTAAAAAAAGCTACATTATTAACCTTATATTATAGGATCTAAACATAAGTCCTTATCAATTTAAGTGATTTTGTAAATAGGAACATTTAACGTAGATGATTTACGTTATTTATATTACTACATCAGATTTGGACTTATAGTTTAAAAAATAATACAATTTCATTAAAGCGGGAAGTCACTGTCTCGTAGCCCGATCGGCTTCGGAGAGAGGGAGACGGAACATAAATGAGAGAGGAAGTCGCGCGGTCGGCTCTCAATGCAGCAGACGATTTTCCTTTGAATACGTTTTGTCTCTTAAATATAGTGTTCTTTTCAGAATCAACTTTTTAGAACTGTCTATACTTATAATAAATCTGTAGAGAGGTCAATTCTGTGCATGAAATATATTTTCAAAATAACGATCAGGGGGTTATTAGTGATCGATACTGATGCCAAAAATGCAATCAGTAAAATTTTTGTCTGTCTGTCGATTTGTATGTACTTTATGGAAATAAAAACTACTGGACGGATTTTAACGAAACTTGGTACAATTATTCTTCATGCTCCTGGGGAGGTTATAGTATATTAAAGTTATAGGCTAAAGTTTTCAACAGAATAGTGAAGGGGAATTCTGGGAAAACGGAAGAAATACTTCATTTTCTAAGCTTCCGTCACGTGTGCAGCCTCTATGGTTAAAGTTACATAGAAATGATGTATGACGGAAATATTCTACATATTAATATCTCAAAAAATTTTTGTACAGCATATGTCTATTTTTTATGGTTGACTCACAATAACACGTGTAACTCCTGTTAGCTTAGCACTTTGGAGCATTCTGGTTATATTAGTTTACTTTTTCGTTTATAACACTCTCAGTCATCTCTAGTTCAAAAAAGTTTACATAATTAACTATTAAATAAAAATAATGCTGTATAGTGTCGGCTTAGAATATCACTACCCCATTTCTTCCGGTGGATGTACGTAAAAGGCGACTAATGGTATTGGGGCTATTAAGGGATTTTTGGGCGATGCGGTTGGAGACTCATCACCAACAACCTTTATTTTACCATTTTTTCCTAACTCAACTTTCCAAAAGTGGCTGAGGAATTTCTAATTCCTTAACTCTGGCTACCCTTTCTAGGGATTTATAGCTGTGCGTATAAGTATGTATGTATGTATGTAAATAAAAAAAGAATCATAGAAATCGATATGGAAACACCAATCTTATACATGAAATAAGCCATCGTGCTGTCGTCGCACGTGACTACTGAATACGGTTGCGGGGGCAAAAGATAGTCGTAAGTATATGTATGACGTATGCAAAGTTTGTAACTCTGATTGTTTGTTTGAAAGGGCTTATTTTCAGAGATACTTAAACGTTCATAAAAGCGCTTTCACAAACTCAAAGCTACACTATTCAAGAGTGCTATAATTTGTAACCATTGCGCTAAATTTTACAATAGGCCCTAAAAGAGACAGACTCTTAACTGGCGTACTAACATGAAAGCACATTTAAGCAAAAATCTGTATAGCGATTTTCCGGCGCAATTACGAACGTATTTAATAAAATTAAACTAATCCAAAACCCACAATAAACCTTAAAAGGGTCATTCCATTATCGCGGGTGCAACATTTAGACGCATGTTTTAGGTTGATTTAATTAAATAAAAAACATTTTTAATGAAATGAGTCTTTGAAAGGCTACATTTTAATATTTTCTTTTTATATTTGTTGACAAGGATTTTCAAATAATATTTTAAAAGCTAGGAGGAATGTTCAAAGTGCCATCGCGGGTGCAACGTATTTGTCCAAACTTTCCAGATCATAGACAGGAAACGCATAAATCTGTTAATTGTGATACATTTAATATGTTATGCCTTAATATTTTGTAGGCTGTTTAAATAACAAAGTAAATAAAATAAAAACTCTAAACAAAAAGAAAATAGACAATGAATTATTCGTTTTTTAATCAATCGCGGGTGCAACATTAAATTATCGCGGGTGCAACCAGTCTAGTTTAAGTGAATACAAACTCATTTTAACTTATATAGAAACGAAATCAGAGAAAAATACATATTTATTGCTAATAAGCATACTTTTGTTATCACTTAAATTAATATATTTTTTCAAATACGTCAATATTTGGTGAAAATTTTATGAACATACTATTTCATTCAGTCTTTTTCTCTGGAGCTTCCAGCTTCGCAATAATTTCATCAAATTGCCTGTCTCATCAAATTTCATCAAGTTGATTTACACTCAAATGTCGTCATAAATTGTACTCTGACTTCTCCATTTTCATCCATATCGCTCTGACACATTCCCACATAACGATATTGAGTAATGTTTTTTGCCGGTTTTGCCGAGCAGTTCTACAAGTACATACTAACCAGCACAAATATCTTTCGGTAAGACAATTAAACAGAAACAGCCGGACATTTGTCTGCTTATTTCATCCCTATTATTAAAATCACAATTCAGTTTTTTTCCTCTATCCGTTAGCTTTCGATGCGCTGCTTTAGGGGCGTCATTTTCGTCAATATGGAATAAAATAGCTTTGGTAATGGTAGATTACGTTTTACTTTTGCTACAGCCTTCCCTACGAAGACTGCGGTATCTAATACTAGGTTGGCATGGGACCGTCGGATGCCAATAAAAGGAGCGAAGCGAGCAATTGCCTGATTCTCAGATATTACTTATCGTTTTGTTGGTTTACCTAAACGCGTGGTTGATTCTACACAAAACTGCATGGTAGTTACAGTCCTGATTTGAAAAACTTAAATTGTTTACAATGTTCATTGTTTAAAAAAACATATCTAAATAGTTAAATACCAATTTTCTTTGATAAAAAAAATGTTAAAATAATTTTCGGAAAAATGTTCTAGAACTTGAATATTAGCGTTCAAAAGTTCGAAAAATTACCAACTGTCGGAGCGCAAACGGACGTGCCTTGGGGACGATCGAATATGAAACTAGATGAAAACTGAGCTTCGCTGTGGTGAAATTTGGCATATAATACACATCTAGGTACAAAATATAGGTAGATCGCCGTGTAGTCTCGGTTTAGAATAACACTACCCCGTTTCTAACGATGGGTGTACGCAAGAGGCGACTAACGGTATTGGGGCTTTCAAGGGATTTTTGGGCGATGCGTTTAAAGACCCATTACCAACAACCTTCACTTTCCCCACTCAATTTTCCAAAAGTGGCTGAGGAATTTCTAAATCCTTAGCTCTGGCTACCCCGTCTAGGGATTTAAAGCAGTGAGTATAAGTAAGTAAGTAAGTATACTTTTGTAGTCATCTGTTCTCAAGGAATATTAAAGGTAAGCAAGGCATAGATTCGTCTAGATTCGTTCATTGATTTTATCTATTAATTATTATTATAGATATCTTTTTTTCTTCAGTCAGCACAAACTGCCTAGGTAGACGGCAACAGTCTAGGATACGGTAGCTCTTACTGCGCGCGGCCTAAGGGGGCCTATCGAACAATAAGGGGTATCCTAGCGTATGGCTGAATACCGACATACATACTAAATTTGCTATCGTTACGAAGAGCCCTTCGCTGCATCGACTTGCCAGAATTGTGACAATATTTACCAAATGCAAGGAGAAACAACAAACAAATACACGACCAATGAAAGATTTTATGAAATACTTCGACTACTTCAATATGATTTTCGGCATAATGAGTACAATCAGAACAAATTACTACAAATAGAGACGCAGAAACTGTCATTACTGACTGGACTAGATATAAGTCATGAATTCGAACAAACGTGTTCTAAGTTCCTGCTTGCGTAATTGCTAGGCTTATTGTAGTTTGGAAGTCTGCACTACAATTTGGTGATGCACTACAGCGGATACAAAAGTGGCAAAAATAATATTATCGAGAAACGTCAAAGACTGAAGTATATAGTATCTATAATAATAATTTCGTTAAGGAGTATGGTAGACTCAATCGAAACTTTCTTGTCCTTTGCGAAACGATTGAAAAACATTATGAAACGGAACGTTTATGTCATCGGGTGACAGTCAATATGGCGACTAAGATTTGTTTGTCAGCAATCAGCACCATTAAAATTTAGCAAAATACTCGACAATCCGAATTTTGCGGATAGATGTTGTCGACTCAAAATCATTATTTTTTTATGTATTATTATTCAGGTAAGGTTTCGATCGAGTCTACCGTACCCCGTGACGAAATTATTAATATAGATTCTATTTTCACGCGCTGGCATTGTTTACGTAATTTTTCCATATACTAACATTATATTTTTTTAATGGTGATTATTCCTCCGATTTTTATCAAAATTGACATAAACCATCTAGACATAGTCCTTGACAACCATGCAAAATTTCAGGGTTCTGAGTTGAGCCGCTTGGGAGGAGTACGATCACAACGAAATGCAAAAGTCGGGGGTAAATGGAGCTTCGCTCCAATAAAGAGTAGATATATTGATAGATATGATAAAAGCAAGTTTGTATAAATGGCAGTTTTTAGGTCAATTTACTAAAAATAATCTATGTCTTAATTTGGAATATCGAATAATTTAACTTTGAATCAGACAACAAATTTACGGATATGGAAGAATTATTATCTTATATATTATTATCTCTTAGAGAAAGAGAATAGAATAGAAAACTCTTTATTGTACTTCACAGATACGGATATTTTAAACATATTATTTATTAAATAATATGTTTAAAATATATTATAATATATTATAAGCAACCGTGATAGCCCAGTGGGTAGAACACTCGGTTATCGTGCAAACGACTAGTGTTCAAATCCTGGGTCGGGCCTACACCAATTTGTCTTTTCTAAAGACATATGTGTGGTTAATTTATCATGGTTGTTAACGGTGAGGGAAAACATCGTGAGGAAACCCACATGGCTGAGTTGTACTTAGTCATGTGACAGTGTATTCGTACAAAACGGCGATAGGCCTGCCCCCTATCACGTGAGTACACTGTACATGCAAAACGTGGGTACTCTGAACACCAGGTGACAAAGTCACGTGATGTTCAGAAGTATTAGTACCTCTGCCAACCCCTTCGGGGATATTCGGCGTGAACGTTTATGTTATGTTATTTATTAAATAGAAGTACATTTGGCGGTCTTATTGCATAGAGCAATCTCTTCCAGACAACCTTTGAATGAGATGATGCCCCTCAGCCCCTGTTTATTAATTGGAACGAAGCGATGGGTGACTTGAGTGAAACTGAGATAAGTAATGAAGAAACAATGATGGCAATGATAAATTTGAAGGTAGGGAAAGCGACAGGGTATGATAGGATAACTATCAAAATGCTGAGGGCAAGTAAAGGGTAGTTAGCTTTTTGGTTGTACTTCCTTTTCCAGAAGTGCTGCTCAAGTGGTAAAGTATCAAGAGATCAGATGCTGATTAGATGAGATGATGTCGGTAGATGGTTTGGGTACCAGAGAGGATCGAAGACAGTAAACTGTTAAAAGAGATCTATGGTGATAATGTGGCTGGTTATGTTAGTAGAGGAAGACCTCGGCACACATTTGGACCAAATGGCGAGTGTGCTAAAAAGGCAGGCGTCCGAAAAGAGCATATATGAAAAGATTGATGGATGTAAACGAAGCTGGAGAGGTTTTTCAGGATCGTACAAAGTGGTGATCGATAGTATGTTTATCATGGTATTATTTTTCATGAGATGCATCTGCTTGTTTTTCTACATATAACATATTTGAAACCCTATTAAATAATATTAATATGCTATGTTAACGGAGACGTAAACATCATGAGGAAATCCACGTCGCTAAGCCCAGGCAAAAAGTAGGCACTCTTAGTAACCGACGATAACGATGTGGTCCCTTCAGGAATATTCGACGTAAACGATGAGTAATCTTTGTTTATATTGGTAGTTATTAATACAAATCTTTTTATTTTTATTTTCAGTCTCCATGATTCCATAGTGATGTTTGTACAGTGGCTTTCTTTCTCTTATCAGAAGATAAACACCGATATATTTTTTAAGCAATCTTTTTCATGTGTACACGTGTAAAGCTCCAGCTCGCCATCTACACATTTTTTCTATGCATCACGAAATCCGAAGATAGAGCGTTGTAACCAAAGAGTAAAGAATACATTGTGATTGACATAGCAGAGCGTAACTTTTCGCTACTGGTCGATATTGTAATATTCTCAATTATTCTCCTATTCCGTTGCGAAAAATAAAATAAACTGAGACAAAAAACCAGCCACTAAGGGTTCCTCACCAGTGCAGTGTCTATAAATAATTTTGATGTATGTGTTTTTGAATATTTTATTTTTTAAGTTATTAATGTAACTAGTTGTTCGTTGAAATTTCAAACGTCTATCAGTCTCATCGTTATCATTATCGATAAATGACCATAATAATAACTTATGTGGAATAGGTGGCCCCCTATATACATATGAATATATATTAAATTTGAATTGATAAGGCCAGCAGAAATACCATCTATGAAAATTTCAGCTCTTTTAGTAGTTACCCATCACAGTTCATGATATATTGCCGGGTGAGACACGGTACAGAATATACATAGCCATCACTTAAACCCCCAATACCATTCGACACCTCGACTCCTAGCCGACACTACACCGATATGATACGGATACAAGAGGATAAAACATTTATCTTGTAGTACTAGAACGAATAGATTTTAGTGTAGTTGTATACCTACTACATCTGCAGTGTGAGTAGACCTCCCTCCCACAATTTGTATGGATACTTGAAATTCGCAGGAATCTGATAGATATTTGTGTAGCTCTGAAAGGGACATGGAAGAGATCTTCGGGCTTTGGGGGCCTGTGTCGAGCAGTAGACCACTAATTATATAAATACTTATAGTGCAATCAATAAATTAAACAAAAAAAAAATCTGTGACGCGGCTCAAAAAATCACAAAACTTCTTATAATAAATTTTTAATTACTAAGATGTGTAGCGTCGGCAAACACAGGTATACTAATCTGTTTCTTTCCGTGAGCGTTGTATGAATACTAGGGCTTTTTAAGGGCTGTTGGGCAAAGAGGCTTGAAATGAAGACCCATGGTAATAACAATAAGTAAATGTATTTAATACATTATTGCCCACGTACCTTCTTAAAGCGGTTAAGATTTCTACAAATAAAGATAAGGCTGTCTATAGATAGGTAAGTCCAAAATGTATCATTATTTACTTCTACATCGCTTCCATCGTTCCCACGGAGTAACCCAGGATATGACTTTTATCGCGATCGCACCGAAGCACCGGTAAGGTCTGCTAGAATACTACTACTACTACCCTTCCTACTTCTACAGGAATCGGCAGAGTAGGCGTCTAAAAGGGTACGGACTAGTGCAGTAGTAAGTAGCGAAACCCCAGCCCGCTGACCAGACCCTGATCTAGGATTTTTTTAGAAGCGAAGCAAAAATATTTAAATGCCACCCCTGACACACTATATTTTAGGGTTCCACCATCATCTATCACTGATTGACATGGCCACGTGCATAGAAGCTGCCGGTCTTACGTGTGTATAATTTTATTTTTTCATAGTTTTTTCTAGCAGTCTTATTTTGAGCATATAGGAACATGTTTGAGATATATGTTAATCAGGATATAATTATATGCTATTAATAGGCCTAGAAAGAAACCTGTGTTTTAGAATAACAAAAATTTAGATTTAAATTTTATGTTAGTTCTTTCCATCAGAGCATGAACCCTAGAGAAAAAAGGATACTTAATAAGAAAATTTTGTAGAAATAACTGTTTAATAAATTTAAATAAAGTTATATAGAATATCAAACATCGTCTTAAATCATAATTGGTAACGGCAATGCAACCCTAAAAGAGGTATTCAAAATAACCCAAAATAACAAAGCATAAATAATACTGATGTGTATTATGTTATAGTCTCAAGTGACTGACCCACCAGCCACCACCAGCAATAAAAACAGGTAAATATTTTATATATTTCAAAAAGCGTTATTTAAACTAAACATTAATCGAACATAGACAAAGCATCAAAATAAGTAATACGCTAGTGTGAATTGGATATCTAATAACAAGTAAGTGCTATCCTAAATTAGTTAAATTAAGATTTTATCGAGATCTAGATGCAAATATTGCGTGCGTCATTTGCCTTATCATCATACTACTTCTATCACATTATACCCTATTTACTCGAGCGTGACTTATGTGATTTTGTTTGGATGTGTGAAATCATTAACAAATAGTTATATCTTCATGATTATATGAACATACATTGTAAGCTAAAAAGCCTTAATGTGTTTCCCCATAAATGTGTAAAAGTAGCTAAAGTTCGATAACTCTAACTAATGAAATTGGCCCATAATTATTTTCACCTGCATATGCAAACAAATTGTATTGTGCTTATAAATTTATTGGAGGTTCTATCCTCAATAACCTACTATTGGAATTTAGTTGGGTAAATTCATGTAATGTAAATATACAAATATATACGTTAATTTAAAAAAATGCATGCATACTGTTTATATGGTTGAGTATATCTGCCATTCCAGCTTGTATTAAGTGCTTATTTTTTTATAAATAGAACAAGTCCCAACTTTCAATAGTATAAAAGCAGTCTTCCAGAGAAAAGTGAAATCAATTGCCATTACAGCGTGAAGTTGTTCCTGAACTCGTTTAAAGCATTTTTTAACCATTGGAAAGTGCTCACCTTCCGTTTTTTCCATTATCCCAAACAATAAATGCCAGTATAGGAGTCAGTGGCTAAAAATCCACATACACTTGGTCTCAAAGTCTAAATAACCTCCTGAATCCTCGTTGAAACATATATATAAAGCAAATATTGTATACAAAGTCGCAACTTTAGTAACAAACAACACTCGGCAAAGATCAATTGTTACGATATTGTTACTGATACTGAAAATATTTGATGAAAACTGAATATTAGAAGAGATGTTAGGTAGTTTTGATCCTAACTTACTATGTGAGTTTTACAAACTATGTGCAATAGCAATAATAATTTAAGAAAACTATTGTGTTATTTATCACTACAAGCACCAAGCACATCTAAGAATCATATTATTATTGTTACATAAATCCTACACAAGGAATGTTTATGGCTTGCTAAGTAAATGTTAGAGTTATAAAGAAATACACATTTCGTTTTCTTCCTGCGATCTAAGCCAACACAGCAGTACTTTCATTATCTTGATCATTAAAAGATAGAGCCATTGAGCTTGATTTTTCGAGTGTATTTTCCAGTTGTTCTCTGCAAATAAAAAGAACAATTTTTCTATAGCAACCATTATGTAAAAAAATGATTGAGATCAATTTTATTGTTCAAATAAAATTAACATACCTTTTCAAATCTAAGTCACCGGAGAAACTGTCTGATTCGTCGTTTAGGGAAGTTTGAGAATCTGTAATGGAAAGATAAATAATTGCTTTTACAAACTGCCGTTCGCTAACTAAATCATATATGAACACACGTTGTGCCTTTTGATTAAATAGAGATGACTCATGAAAACGAAGTCTTTAATATAATATCCTATAATAAGCCAAACAGGGTTACTAGAGCTTCATATTTCATGCAGAGACAGTTGAGCGGATATAGATAAATTTTAATAAGGAAAAATTAATAATCTAGAGCAGGTTTTATCACAGACGCTATTGGCAATCTGAGTTACAGGAAAAACGACCGTGATTATACCTATTTATTGCATACATAATATTCTAAGGTAAGACGACGCTCTTGTGATTGTGAGAGAGCGAGATGGACAAGATTTCTCATTCATAAAACGGCTACGAGTAAAAAAACGTACGTGTTTTGTCCGGGAATCGCTCAAGATGTAAATTAATACTGAGTGTGTTAGAGTTATTTGTAAGCTAGTTAGATAGGAAATTGCAGGCCGAACAATTCAATCAAGATTTTATGCTTTAAAGGACACCTTAGATTATCAGTACCAGCTGCCATCACGGTAGCAGTCATCAAAGTCTTCAATCCGCATGTTATAGTATTGTTAAATAGTCAAGCTCAGAGTACGTCAGATTCCGTAGGGTCATATACAGAGTGGAATTAAATAATTCTCATCTCAGTGCATTCGGTGACAAAAGCTCATGTGTATGGAGAAGAGACAAAATAAAGTTGGTCTAATCAAATAAATAAAGGAAAGAAAAATTTCGACACAGGCGGGAATCCAACCCGCGGTCTCGGGTATACGCCCCCGTCGCTCTGCCAATTGAGCTACCGTGTCAATGGCTGCCAGTGCGAAATTCTTCTATCCTTTGTTTCTTTTTTACACTTTTAAGTAGTGTTTGCGTTCCCTACCTCCGATTTTTTTAAAAATTCGAAAGGCCACTTGTCTACCTTTTCAGATAGAATGCAAATGTTGAGAACGCCTAACTATCACATAATTTGAATGTTTTTGTTCATGAAAACCTTTATTTATTAGTAATAATCCCCCCCCATTTTTTTTTTTACTTTTTTTTACTCACAAAAACATTCAAATTATGGTCTAATCAAGTTGGTCCTATAGTAAAAGGTGTTCAGAATGATCTCCCTAACAACCCTCTTTTGCCTTGTTGTTGAGTTGTCTTTACCTCTTGTAAAACTCTGTTTAAGTAGGTGTAGTGATGTAGGTTAGGTGAGCGTACCGGAGACTGCGAGGTGAGGTACTCAAAGCAGAGGTAGGCGGGTCGTCGTTGTAACCTATGGGCGGATTACGAGTTTCAATCGAAATTTCGTTTACGATGAGAATGATCGAGTTCCATACATCTGAGTGAAAAAAATACATATCTCTATCTCTTTTACTCCTGGTTCTAACGGTAGCATTAATTTACTACGACGTAAACATTCCAAAAACCTCGCAGTCCGCCTACTGTATAGTTAGTTGTAGTAATGTATGTATTAATGGTAAGTGTAGTAATGTATGTTATTTGTTTGTACCGGAGACGGCGAGGCGGTGCGAGGTGAGGTACTCGGCGCAGAGGTAGGGCGGCAGGTCGTCGGGCGCGTCCGCCTCCGCCAGGCTCTCCACCACGCCCAGCCACTGCCCGTTGTGGCAGCGGAAACGCTCCACCTGACATCGCCCCAAACATTTGTATATTTTCAACAAGTTTTGGGGAGTTTTACAAAACCTGAGGGCCTAGTCTTCACGTCGAGAACGATAATAGGCATACTTATCTCTTCTAACTTCTATTAAAATTTATTTCTATCTCGTTCGCACTAAACGAATATTCGGATTCTGTCATTTTTGATAAGTGAATATACATGGTGATATTCGACGAATGCAACGATACCCTCGTAGTTGTCGTTGGTTTCATCGACTTGAAAGCGCCAATATTAATATTGTTTTATACATATCAAAATGTCAAAATCAGAATATTCGCTGCGTGCGAGGGAGACAGAGATAAATGTAAATATGGGTAGAAGAGATACGAATGCTAATTATAGTTCTCGGCGTGAAGAGTAGACCTTCTGCACCTGATCAATTAACTCTTGAAGGTGCTATGAATTGATCAATCCCATAAAATATATAATTTAAAACAACAGCTTCTAGTAGTTTATCATAAGTTTAATACGATTATCCTATTCAGAAAATTTAAGATAACATAAAACATACATACATATACTCACGGCTATAAATCCCTAGAAGGGGTAGCCAGAGCTAAGGAATTAAAAATTCCTCAGCCACTTTTGGAAGTTGCGTGGGGATAAGATGGTGAAATAAAGGTTGTTGGTGATGGGTCCCCAACCGCATCGCCCAAAAATCCCCTAAAAGCCCCTTTTAGGAAAAATTGATTTTTTTTAGCAGTAGGACTCTTATCTGCGCCACCTTGGGTTTTTTATAAATTATATTGACAGTTTAGCCATCGAGTAACCATCGATACAAAATCACGTTTAGTTGTAAGAAACCAATGCTGAAAGTGATTCCTATCACATACACGAAATTTCAGTTAACTTTTATTGGTTTAAGAATACCAAAAATTTATTTCACTTCCATAAGCACACGAATAAGGATTATAAGGTGTTGATTATATCTATTAATATGTTAATTGGCAAGTGAAATATTTATAGCTCATATACATTATTACTTTTCCCTTCAGTAAAAACTGATTTACATTGTCTACGTACCTTTATTCGCTCTGCCCAGTCAT